>JACXGM010013312.1:0-17472 GCA_016801145.1 Umbra pygmaea | reverse complement strand
CGTGTCTGTTCAATCACGGAAGTATAGTTGGTGAGCGTAATCATCCCACACATGATCTGACTAAAGGCTTCCGTGTTGGATGAGCAGTGTGAAAAGAATCAGACGGCTTGGCGTAGATGCCTACAAGGCAGGGTCAGTGGAAAATTAGACAAGACCAATTGTGAGGGGAGAACAATGGGGAAAATTCACAAATAAAAGATTGACACAACAGTAATGTGACAATGCTGCCCAGCAACTTTGAGAAACTGGTGTCTGAGCAGCCTATTGGACAAAAGGTTGTGAACAGCAGTGTTAGAACTAATCTGCATCCAAGAGCACAGTGATGCTGTAATCTTATTACACCAGATTAGGCATTCAACCTCCCTGGCACTCAACATGGATGAAGCATCTCTGCCCCCATACTGCATTGGTGTGTCAGGGGTTACGCCAGAACGTGATCTAGATTACATGTGTCAGGGGTTACGCCAGACCGTGATCTAGATACAGTTTATGTTGTGTAATCTTCAACTCACACATTGTACATGTTTTGTTTTTGTCTTCCCCAGATATACCTGACATTCTTGAAAAATGGCAAAGTGAGTCACACCACTATATTGCATATCTATTTCACACAGGCCTGTCTGTTTTAAACAGCATGAAGAGTATATTTAAAATGGAGCAGTATTTAATAGTTATAACAAATGTGTCAAGATATCAGTTTAAGAGCATAAAGTACAGCTAATTGTAAAACCACGACAGAAAACAATTGTTTCCTATCCTAAATTAGCAAGTGTATGAGTGGTCCTCTTCACAAAGGATTTGTCAGTTTGCCAGTGACCCAGGTTTGTCATTTCACATAAGGACAACGTTAAACTTTTCCTGTAGGGTTTTACAACATGGGTCAACAGAAGGTGCCTGTCTAAGTCAATAAGTATGTTTCCCTGATATATACCGTGAAGAGGTTTCTAAGAACAGGATTAGAGAGAGGCATTCGAGTCTGCAGCTTTGACTTTAGAGTCTGCAAATACCACAAACACTATGTGATGAATCGTTACTCATGTAAGAGGGGCTTATAATCCAAGTGAAATCCATACTATTAGGTAACACCACACTGTAGTCTCCTTAGACCTACTTTTATGAGATGATGAACTACTCTGACCCAGTCACCTGACTACAATATGGCCTGAAAAAAAACAACTAACTAAGAAACATTTAGTAAATAAGTTATCATCCTTAACTATAAAAAGATATATCTCAGGTTGTGTCAACATATGCACAATTTCAAACATTTGACAAATGTACACTTTGTAATTGTATTGCTACCAAATATGGGTGTTTGCTACTTAGACTACACCATAATCATTATAATTACTGTAATTATTTGGGTCTAAATGTCTGAATTTGATATTTATAATCTTTTTATATTGTCAGGGTTTACAAGAAAACATCTGGAAATGGAGCTGTAAGTGAATACCTTGTCTGTTTCTTTAATAACACTTGCAACATGGAAATGGACACATTGTTTATTTGTGAGGAATATGAACTCTATCCAGTTGCATTGTTTTGTAACACTTTATTGGTTGTTATCACCAGCTCACCCTCTACCTGGGGAAGAGGGACTATGTTGACCATGTTCAGCATATTGACCCTATTGGTAAGTCTTACTTTTGTATATTCCTGTTTTAAAACATTTGACTTGATGAACACAGTGGATAACTTTTTTATATTCTGCAATTACACTTGAAGTCAGAATTTTACATAATGAGGTTGAAGTCAGTAAAACTAATTTTTACTAACTACTGCAAAGATGTTACGTTAACAAACTATTGTTCTGGCAAGTAGGTTAGGACATCTACTATGTGCATACCACCAGTAGTTTTTCCAACAATTGTTTACAGACAGTTAATTTTACTTATAATTCACTAAATCACAATTCCAGTGGGTCAGAGGTTTATAAAACACCACGTTGACTGTGCCATTAAACACATTGGAAAATTCCAATTGGAATGTATTTCATGGCTTACTTCAAACGCATTGACTCTTTGCTTGACATTGTGTGAATATCAAAATCAGAAATCAGCCAAGACATCAAAAAGAATTGTAGACCTCCACAAGTTGTTTATCCTTGAGAGCAATTTCCAAATTGTCACGAGGGCCCATGCAGGGGAAGGTGAGACAGGTGTGAAGGATATGCAATAATATAATGGAATTTATTTGAACACAGAAAAACAAAACTGCCTCGTGGGGCTAAACAGAAAAGAAATGCGGAACACGTACTTACAACCAGGTGACAGGAATACATTGATAGACAGGGAACAAGACCAAACACACAACCTAAATACAACCCCTAATGAGAGACAATGGGAAACACCTGGGGGCAGAGGCAATAACTGGTGAGACACGATAGGTTGACTGGGGAACACGTGACATACACAGAGGGAAACCATGGCGACAACATTATACAACCTGAAAGACCAAACAACCTGCGAGACACAAAAAGGACACCAGGGGGAACCAAAACACATAAGGCAGAAACATGAAGGACACATGAGGGAATAACCACACTAACTAAACCACCATGTAAATCACTGAATAACACCAAGAACGTAAGACATAAACACAGGAGACCTAACAGAACAAAACGGGAGACCATCTAACAGCCCAAACAGGGCTGGACGTTACAGTACCCCCCCTCAAAAGCCTACCACACCGAGGGGGGCAACAGAGAACCCGAGGCCAGGGGGGTAACTAGCCTTGCTGCCAGGGAAGCTAGCCTGTAAGCTAACTGGGGTAGCCTGTAAGCTAACTGGGGTAGCCTTAGAGCTAAGCTCTAAGCGAGGGGACCTAGCCTGTGAGGTAGGGGAGCTAGCATCCATGTTAGGGAAGCTAGCCTGACACATGGGAGAGCTGGCACTGGAGCTAGTATGGCTAATATTTAAAAAGGGAGGCCTAGGGGCAATAACTGGAGGCCTAGGGACGCTAGCTTGAAAGCCAACGGAGGTGCTACAGCCAAACGACAAACTAGCTTGACAGCTAGGACTAAAGCCAGTAAGGGTGCTAGCCTGAAAGCTAACGGGGGTGCTAATAGTCAGACGGGGGGCCCTAATCTGGGAACTCCTACCCTGAAACTGACTATGAGGAGCTCTGACCTGTGGCCTAGGAGAAGCGGCGGGTGACTGGTCCATTACTATGGAAGCAGCGACGGTCATCTGTAGAGGAAAAGGTGGTGTTGGTAATCCCCAATGCTGGAACGGTGCAAGGCGCATGCCGTCTTGCTGGGCCTCCATTAGGCATTGTTGGAGGCACTCCCCAAACAAAGGCTCCTCCTTATCCAGCTGCCTAAACCTCTGTGTTCCCAGCCAACCTTCCAGAAACCTTCGGGTCCATATCTCCTCCTCGCTTCCTTGGCAGGTCATGTCAGAATCTCTTCGCTGTCTCAATTTTGAAGGTCTATAAAATCTGTTACGAGGGCCCATGCAGGGGAAGGAGAGACAGGTGTGAAGGATATGCATTAATATAATGGAATTTATTTGAACACAGAAAAACAAAACTGCCTCGTGGGGCTAAACAGAAAAGAAATGCGGAATAGACAGGGAACAAGACCAAACACACAACCTAAATACAACACCTAATGAGAGACATTGGGAAACACTTGGGGGCAGAGGCAATATCTGGTGAGACACAATAGGTTGACTGGGGAACACGTGACATACACAGAGGGAAACCATGGCGACAACATTATACAACCTGAAAGACCAAACAACCTGCGAGACACGAAAAGGACACCAGGGGGAACCAAAACACATAAGGCAGAAACATGAAGGACACATGAGGGAATAACCACACTAACTAAACCACCATGTACAACACTGAATAACACCAAGAACGTAAGACATAAACACAGGAGACCTAACAGAACAAAAGGGGAGACCATCTAACAGCCCAAACAGGGCTGGACGTTACACAAATGCGGTGCGATAATTGCGAATCAATAAAAGAACAACAGCAAAGGCCCTTGTGAAGATGCTGGAGTAAACAGGTACAAAAGTATATATATCCACCGTAAAATGAGTCCTATATCAATATAACTTGAAAAGCTGCTCAGCACGGAAGAATCCACTACAATATAAAAGCCAGACTATAGATTGCAACTGCAAAAGGGGACAAAGATTTTTTTGAGAAAATTCCTCTGGTCTGATGAAACAAAGATTTTACTGTTTGGCCATAATGACCATTGTTATGTTTGGAGGAAAAATGGGGTGGGGGCTTGCAAGCAGAAGAACACCATCCTGACCATGAAGCAAATGGTCAATGACACCAAGAATACTTTCAAAATTGCTTGAGGACAACAAAGTCACGGTCAGTGTTGGGTAAAGTAGCTTGTACAGTTACATTCCAGTTACTTGTTGAGTTCACAAGTTTTAGGAAGTCCCTAATTAAGAGAAAATTATCAGGTAAATAGAGTTAATATCTTACTGGTGACCATGATTGATATTTTCTTTACATTTCTATTTGTTTTATAGGTTACTTTTAAGATATGAACTCCATTTACCTGATCATTTTGTCTTAATTAGGGACTTCTCAAAACTTGTGAACTCAACATGTAACTGGAATGTTAAAAAGTAGCTTTACCCAACACTGGTCACGGTACTGGAGTATCCATCACAAAGCCCTGACCTCAAACCTATAGAAAATGTGTGGGCAGAACTGAAAAAGCGTATGCGAGCAAGGAGGCCTACAAACATGACTCAGTTACATCAGTTCTGTCAGGAGAAATGGGTAACAATTCAACCAACAATGTTAAGGCAATGCTACCAAATACTAATTAAGTGTATGTAAACTTCTGACCCAGTGGGAATGTGATGAAAGAAATCATAGCTGATGTAAATAATTCTCTCTGCTATTATTTGGACATTTCACATTCTTAAAATAAAGTGGTGATCCTAACTTACCTACAACAACTAGGACTGAATGTCAGTAATTGTGAACAACTGCGTTTCAATTTTTTGGCTAAGGTATTTGTAAACTTCCGACTTCAACTGCAGTTTGTTCAGAAGTGTGTGTTTGGAGGAACTTTTCTCAAAACCCCCAAAAATGTTGTTACAGAGGGAGTGGTGAAAATTGATCCTGCGGAACTTGGGAGCAAGAAAGGTAGATTTTTTTACAGTACTATATATATTTGCAATTCTTTGGAGTGAATTGTACACTGGAAAACCTTTTAATGTTCTTTCTAGTCTTTGTGCAGTTGTGTTGTGCATTCCGTTATGGTCGGGAGGACCTGGATGTCATTGGACTCTCCTTCAGGAAAGACATCTGGGTCAAGCACCTCCAGTTGTACCCTGCGGGTGTCCACAAACCCACACTTACTCCCATGCATGAATGCCTATTGAAGAAGGCAGGGGAGCAGGGCCATGCCTTCACTTTCGACATTGAAACAAACCTTCCTTGCTCGGTCACACTCCAGCCAGGACCGGATGATTCTGGAAAGGTAGGCAGTTGCAGTGTGTATTGTTTTTTTTCACCCCAAAATTCTGCGTTTTGTTATAAATACACTGATGTGGTATTTGTGGCTAGGCGTGTGGCGTGGACTTTGAAGTGAAGACCTACATCTCTGATGTGGAAGACCCCGAAGAGAAGCTTGACAAGAAGTGAGCGAATACCCAAATGCTTCTCTTTCATATTGGCATACTCGATGTGCTTTAAACAGGAAAAGGTGTCTGTGTGTAAAAAGTTTTCAAAAAATTGTCCTACCTATCTCCTTCCTGTCTCTTTGCTACTCTTCCCTTCTGCTTTGTAGAGACACTGCCCGTCTGATTGTCCGTAAGATCCAGTTTGCCCCTGATGCTACTGGTGCACCAGGGCCCAAGGCTGAAATCTGTAAGAGTTTCATGATGTCGGACAAGCCTGTTCACTTGGAGGCCTATCTTGATAAGGAGGTGAGCTCAACAGACAGAGCACAATCCCATAGCATTGGGATACACGATGTAAGGCCGATGCAAACACTTGACTTTTTGTTTCTCCCCTCGTACGGATATCAGATCCACTACCATGGAGATCCCATCAAGGTCAACGTCAAAGTCAACAACGAAACTTCCAAAACGGTGACAAAAATTAAGGTCACAGGTACGTCTATTACCACTGACTCTCAATGTGACAATGGAGATAATCAGTTTGGTAACAGAGCTTTTCCTTTTAGTTGACCAGACCACAGACGTAGTGCTGTACTCAGCAGACAAATACACCAAAACCGTGCTTTCTCAGGAGTTTGGGTAAGTAGACAGAAACCCATCATCACACGCCATGTTTCTCGTCCTCATCATCAAGTCCTTTTGATTCTGTCAGGTATTAATTTCTCCAACGTTTTCTTATAGAGAGACAATTAATGCCAATAGCACATTCGAAGGGTCCCTCTCCATCACCCCCTTGCTTTCCGAAAACAAGGAGAAGCGTGGTCTGGCTTTGGATGGTAGACTGAGGGACGAGGACACAAACCTGGCCTCCAACACTATGTGAGTCCATATTATCCTTATATTTAGAATCCAGTTTGTTTATAACCAGAATCCATCTCTCATTGGGTTTTCCTTCCAACTCATCAGTATCCGACCCGGCATGGACAAAGAAGTTCTGGGAATCTTGGTCTCCTACAAAATCAAGGTCAACTTGATGGTGTCTTCAGGAGGGTAAGGTTTCGCTCCAATACGTCTTTGCTTGGAAGCCAGTGCAGTGAAAAAAATGATGAATTTGAACCAGTTTGTTTTTTTGTCCCCCATACAGCTTGTTGGGTGGTCTCACAGCCAGTGATGTACAGGTGGAACTTCCTCTGACCCTCATGCATCCCAAACCCCAAGGTGAACTAACATGTTAACCCAATGAATAACACCATATGATAGAAATCTTTTAATTTGTAACCAATACGGTGGCAGTAAAATATCTCTATACTAAAGTTTGTTTCAATATTGCTAATGTCATCTTTTATCTTTTTTCCCTTTAACGAACCAATAAATGATCAGACTTGTGAGTATACAATTCATTAAAACATTTTACCTATTGGTAGTCTAAACTGCAAAATTCAGCTTTAGTTAAAAGATGTATGTGGTAAATATGCACTCCATGGACCTCTATTATCTACACTGAGTAGAAACAGCGATCACCATTGATAAATAATGCTAGCTGTTAGCCTCAGTGCTTGTGCACATCTTTACCAATTTGTCCTTAATTACCCATAAATGTAGACTTAATGCAGAAATTGTTTGTCTTCCTATTGTTTGCTTGACCATTAAAAATGAAAACTTTTCTAAAGAGAGGACAATTATTACAAGTGTCCTCAGCTATTATCATTGGGAAATATGATGTTCTTCAAATGAGTCTTTACAACAATCTCCTATAGGATTGTGAGCACTACTTAAAAAAATTGTGATAAAAATTTGACAAAGCCATGGAGTGCATCTTTAACTCATTTTGAACTTCTTTTGAAATTAGCTGATGTGCTTGCGTTGTTCTCATGTTTCCTTCAATGCTATACAGAGGCCTCCCGGAGTAGAAACCCCTTAAAGTGAAGGTGAGCTTTTATCTGATTTTATTGTATAAAATAGGCTTTGCCATCCACATGCTCTCTGAATTGGATATCATTACCATAAATGCACCAAAAATTGTATTTCAATGAAGTTCAAACAATTCCTCAAATGGTGATGTGACTAAATAGAGTGGTTCTAATCGCAACATTCCTTCACCCGCTGTCATTCACTGTAGTCATTCATGAGAGTCTACAAGCAGCAATATTTACTGTGTTGTTTTTGACTCTGCAGAACAGATGTTACTCTCGAGGTTGAGTAGATACCCTCAAAAGAAAGACTAGGACAAAAGGACTTCTCCAAGGAATGGATCACTGAAGACTGGAGCAAAACAGTTGATGGCTGCTCAGGTTTAAAGCCCAAAGAATAAAACAAAGAAACCTACTGTAATAAGAATGGTGTCACCAACCAAATATGATCACCTCATAACCATGTGATGTCATTTCTCTCACTATTAAAGAGGCACATGTTTCCATCAGTGTATTTGAGTAATTATTTCCCATTTGAGCCTTTATTTTCTGTACAAATGTCCAAAACAGGAATCACATGATTTCACAGGTTTAGCATACCATTTATTCTGAGCTTCTTTTTATCACATCCAGTTTAAATGGACTATATTGTTTTGGCCATAAAATCATCACATCTTCAATCCAATAGTACTTCATTAGTAATAACTTTATTATTGTCAATCAATACGGTTTTCTGTGTGTGTGCTTGTTTTCTGCATTTCACTGAAACAAATAAAAGCACCACATTTGCTAATAAATTTGGGTAACCTTATTTCCAGGCATAATTGCCAAAAGCAGATTAGAGTCTGGAACTCATTATTCTGACACTCAACATGGAAATTAAACCAATGAGCCTGGTGTTGCAAGCATTTTAACTTACCAACTGAACTAGAAATGAAAAGAACACAGACTTTTTGGTTACACTTTATTTGGAGAGTCTGAAATTCCATCTGTAGGTGCTCTACATATAGTTTGTTGATGATATGATTATCAACAAACTATCAACAAACTATCTGTTGATAAGCAACTAATTGTGTAGTTTAAAAGTAGGGTTAAGTTTAGAATATTTTTTAGGGTAATGGCTAAGGTTAGGATTAGGATTAGGGTTAGGGTTAGATGTTGTTGATTGTCTGCAGATAATTTGTAGAGCATCTACAGATAAACTTTCTGCACTCTCAAAATAAAGTGTTACCGAATTTTTTAATACAGTGAAGCTAAGTAAGTTACATAAGGAACATGTCATGATAATACACTGCCCTTCATTTCTGTAATGACAGAAAGGAATTATGCTAAATAATTCACCAATGTTGATTTATTATGAAATGTACACTGTAAAAAAATAATGTACATTTTACAGTAACTTACTGATGCTGTAATTTGATTTTACAGTACAATTAATGTAACTGTAATCCAATTTACAGTACCAAGTTAGTTACTGTAATGTAATGTACAGTACTATGTCCCTTACTGTAATTTGATCTACAGCACTTTGACCCTTAATGTATTCTAATTTACAATACCAACACCATTACTGTAATCCATTTTATGGTACCAAGCCTATTAATGTATTATATCATATATAAGTCTTTTTGAATATATCCCAGCATGTCTTTTAAGGAAATTTGAGGGATACCCAACCATGAGTGTGCTTGTTAGCAGTGTTGGGTAAAGGTACCTTTACAATTACTTTTCAGTTACTTTTTTAAGTTTTGGGAAGTCCCTAAATAAGATAAAATGATCAGGTAAATGGAGTTCATATCTTAACAGTGACATATAAAACAAATAGAAAGAGTAAAGAAAATATCAATCATGGTCACCAGTAAGATATGAACTCCATGTACCTTAACAAGTAACTGAAGAGTAATCGCAAAAGTAACTTTACCGAACACTCCTTGTTAGTGACATGTATATATAGTTGCTGCACTCAATGACCAACAATGCTGATGCTTTTGACAAGTGATTCATACTATGCATACAGTAAAGAGAATATCATACATCTCATTCATAACAACCATTCACCTTCTGAATTATGGACTTAAATGCATGACAGATTTACCACAGCAAGTTACAATAAGCATGTTTTGTATGTTATAAGAAATAGCAATTGGACAAGATCCAACATATGTACAATTGTTTTTGCACCCACATCCTGCATTCAGAATGTTTGCAATGTTAAAATGCTGCCTGACCAATACTAGCTAAACTATGTCAATTGGAACAACAATCTCAGTAATTGTTGGACTATATCCTCACTTGGGATGTATGCTTATAGATCGGATTGGAAAATTAAAGATTATTAAACATATTTTATAATATCAAATAAAGTAGTAGATTAAAGTCCAAGGATATCAAGACAACTTGCAAACAAAGCAAAGTCAACTTGCAAGAAAAGATTCCTTGAAGGCTTCTATACAGTCAGACAGATCACTTTGAATGAAAAGCAATATTTGGAATATATTCATTAAAAACAAATCTTTAATCTACATTTATCCATTTTCGTCCTTTATTGGCTTCAAACATCATCCTGCTAGATGGTTTAATCATTTTAGCCTCACACTCCCTCTATCTTGCCTGAGTTTATGCATCTTAATTCTCTGTACGCATCATAGGCTTACAACCTGGTGCTCATGGCTGTCAAAGCAGTCGCGGTCCAGGTCCAAGCAGGCAGTGCAAATGGCCATGAAGAAACTAACAGCCAAAGTGTCTCCCGAAAACTCGACCGGTCCTCCAGTCCTGTCTGCTTCACAGAGTGAGTAGTTCCAACAGGTTTATCATTGTCGATACATATCTAACACGTATGAGTGCAATTAATGTTACACCAGGTGCGATAGATTACAATGACCTAAAATACTGCATAGATGTATATCCATTCTCTTCAATGTTCTGTTTTTGCCATATAGCCGATGTCGAAAGTCAGTGTAGATCCCAGGTCATGGCTGAGGATGGGCCAGCTGGGAGGAAAGCAGACAAGTCCTCGGAGGACAGTAAGGTCTGCTGTGCCCGCTGCCCGCTTAAAGCCATTCGTCGGACGGTGTGTGGGCTTATTCTTGGGTCCTGTGTGGCTCTGGCGTGGGCAGGGGCCACACAGAGCGCCAAGCGGTCGCTGGGGCAGCTCCACGCCCCGTTCTTCACCACCTGGTTCTGCAGTGTGTGGAACCTCCTTCTATTCCCCCTCTACTACCTGGGACATGTGTTAGGATCAGGGGAGAGGCAGTGGCCTACCGCTCGCTTCAGGTGAAACCACGGCAACATGACACAGGGTTCTTGGGCACATTTCAGGGCTAAGGGACGATTGCAAGCCACTAAAGCTGGTCAAAGTCATGTTTTTGTTTACTCTGTCATCGAGATTCATTTACTATTTTTGGACACAATGTGATGGAAATATACTTTTCTCTGGAGGTTTTCCCACAAACAAGCTGTATCAAACAAGATATTTAAGACAAAACACTTTCCCACTGCGGAAAGGGCATGGAAACGATGTTGAAATTCATTGTTCTGAGCTAGCTAGCAGCTAGCCTGTTGAAAATAACCCTATTGGTTACCCAGAGGAGGTTAAGCAGGTCAATAATTTCTCTGGCTTTCTGTGTCTCAGGCAGTGCAGTGGCTTCCTGGTGGAGGAGAATGTGACAGTGAGAGTTCTGCTGAAGGCTGCGACACCATTCTCTGTGCTGTGGAGTCTGTCAGGATACCTGTATCTAGTGGCCCTCCGACGCATCTCAGCAGGTGATGCTAGCGCCATTCTCTGTTGCAGCCATGCCTTCATGTTCCTACTTTCCTGGATTGGACTCAACAACCGCTTTATGGGTGTTAGGGTGAGATCATCAGCCTTACTGCTGGTTTTATTCCTGGCTCATTCTTATATTAAGAGGCTGGGTTTGTAACACTCTATGTTGGTGGTATTAGCGGCCTTTAATTAGAATTTTGTAATACCTTGTTAAAGGAAAATATAGTCAATTTTACAGATTTTTAGCATGAATATATAGTGTCTGTGAGAAAAAACTCTGAATAAGTTCCGGTGCTCTGGATAAACACAGATTTTTCAGGTGTTATAGCATTTTGAACCGCATTGTTGTTCAACAGTGTTAAGCTGCATGTTGTAAGACATCTTCATCTTATTTTTTCTCTGACAGATAGTCGCTGTCATTCTCTCCATCACAGGAATTGTCATGATGGCCTACGCGGATGGTTTCCATAGCGACTCAATCACAGGAGTGGCTCTGGGAGTGGGCTCAGCCTCGACCACTGCCCTTTACAAGGTCATCCCCCGACTCATCCCCGGTGGCCAGACGTGCCTTTAGCCGTTGTGGGTGGCAGATTTATTAAAGTTTAAATTGTTGTCAGGTGCTGTTTAGAAAGCGGGTGGGAGAGGCACAGCCGGGGGCGGCCAGTGTACTGCTGTCCTGCATGGGGCTGTGCAGCTGTCTCCTCCACACCTGGGTCTGCCTGCTGCTCTACCTAACACGCGTTGAGTACTTGCCTCCAGCCCAGTCCATCCCCTGGGACACACTGTGCATGATGGCCTCCCTGTTCCTCGGTAGCGTTGTGCTGCAGATTTCTGTGCAGGTATTAAACTAGTTCATTTGAATGTCAGTTTCTGTTATTTTCATTGTTCCTATCCATTCTTCTCTCAGCGTTCAATGTATTGGTGAATCTCGGAAGTGTCCTCGCCTTCCCTGCCCTCATTTCTCTGGGAATGTTACTGAGTATCCCAGCGAATACAGGTATGGAAGAGTTCAATTAATCTGTGTTTATACATCAAACTCTGATGATAATTCAAGGCAAAGAGTAGTGTCGTAAGAGATCTCTATGTAAGGGCATAGATTTGTGTTGCAAATTGGGGAGAATCGGGGGCCATTGGTCACTAGGATTCTCTGTAAATCTACACCCCTGTCTCCATGCATGTTTTTTTCCTGAAGTCACTGTGAGCGTAACAGACAGCATTTCTCTCTGCTTGACCGTGTCTCTGCAGCTCTGGATCTCTACTTGGCTGTCGCCCGGCCGCTAAGCCAGGTTAGAGTAGCTGCAGCGGGTATCATCGGGGTGGGCTACCTCTTAATGTTGCTTCCGGAAGACTGGGATGACAGTGTTGTCCACTGGATAGAAAGACTTTGGCGAGGAGAATGGCAAGAGGATAGCATGGTCGGAGATGAGCCAGGAGCTGTCGATGCAGTAGGAAATGCAAAAACCCAAACCCAAACTGGCAGGTATTAATGCCTAACTTGCTGTGTATAGTATCCTTCATAGCTCCAAGATGGTAACTAATCCATCCTAACATGTTAAATACCTCATATTAATTGAAGACTTTTGCCAAACATCTGCCAATTTCCTATTTTTGTTTAAGTCACTTGTATGTCCTCTGTGAATGAACAGAAATACACACCACAACGTTGTATGGAATAAGTAGTGTGCTTTTCAAAGTAACTCCAATAGTTATCCAGTGTTGTACCCTTAAATTAAAACAGTTTAAAGGGATTTAAAATGTTGTAAATAAAATTTTCGGTTAGACTTTATTTGGAGAGTCTGACATTCCATCTGTATGTGCTCTACAGCTAGTTTGTTGATGATATGACTATCAACAAACTATCAACAAACCATCTGTTGATAAGCAACTAATTGTGTATTTTAAGGGTAGGGGTAAATTTAGAATATGTTTTAGGGTAATGGTTAAGGTTAGGTTTAACATAAGGGGAATGGTTAAGGTTAGGATTAGCGTTAGGGTTAGTAGATAGTTTGTTAAAATGTTGTTGACAGTATGCAGATAATATGTAGAGCATCTAGAGATGGACTCTCAAAATAAAGTGTTACCAAATTTTCATCGGATGTTTGGTGTTTTGTGTGCCTATTTATCATTGGGAACAAGAAATGACTATGCTACAAATCATAGACACAAGAGGGCATGTCTGTGGATTCCCTATAATATAGCATGATTTGGATGTGTTATTTTACTTTGTACATAAAATAATAGGGTGAAATGATGAGAGACAAACACTAGTGTTGATACATGCAGGTCAAGATGATCCTATTGCTAATGTCACAGCTCCCTCTATTGGCGGTGGCAATATTTATTACATATTTAAAGGTGTTATTGTAGAATTAATGTAGAACTTTGCGGAGTGAAAACAGAAGTACTTTTTCTTTGAGTGACCAGCTTTCCCTTTTGTTATTTTTAAAGTATCAAGAAATACAGTTTTTAAAGCATTTTTAAGTTGGTCACTTGAAAGAGAAAGTAGTTCCATTGTTACAGCTCAAATGCTACAAAAAGCACCTTTAAGTGATGACTTTCTAAAGTAAAAAAAATGAATAAAATGTAGATATTACATTTAGGAATATATGTGTACACACCTGCCAAAGTAATTATTGTGGCTTGTTTGACCAGTACAAATGAATGCTATGATGAAGAGAGAACCTTCAGATATCTTTTCAAATCTGAAAAGTAGTTAAAATTCTGTCTATTCCAGAACATGACAAATTGCCTTTAGACTTCAACTAAACATCTAAGATTAAATCAGTCCAAATCTAACCTAAACATTGACATAATAATAGAGACTTCAACGCAACAGTTGTCAGTGTAAAAGTTGTAAATACAGTATTATTCATTGTTTGTGTCATTTATTTTTTCATTTCACTTTGTTGAATTGTAAGAAGGGTGTCATCATTGAGTTTACTCTCTCTGTATAAGGACTTTCTAATTGCTCACGTAAAATTATCTATATTAAAACCTTTGACTGAAATTCATTTGATTTTGACTCTTATCTTGTTATTAACTAAAAACATGAATATCAACATGTCCTAGATCAGGTCAATCGTTCTCTGAACTTTACATTGATAAGCGTTATTTGTAGAACTCAAGCAGCAATAACAGAACTATGTTCTCTTTCATGTGAACTGAAACAGCCCCTCTCATGTCTTGAGGAACTTTTTCAGGGACCCTGGCGCCTCCTTCTGGACATTATTCTCACATTCTCATTCTGGAATCCCAGCCACCTCAACATACACCTGTACCAAATCACAGCATTATTACTGCTCAGCGGTTCTAGGTTTACTAATTACTGTCCCTATATACTGTCAGTGTTTTCCCAGGTGTGTTTGCTTCATTGTCAAGGTTACGGTCACTGTTATGTATTTCTGACTTTATGTAGTATAGTCAGCTGATGCTCTAGCCAGCCAGTTATTTCCTGGCAACTTTATTTTTTTTGCATGCATTGTTTGTTTATGTAGGCACAGTATTTGATGTAGATATCTATCCCAGGTGGTTGCCTATATATGTAGACACCATACCAAGTGTATGTTAGGCATGCATACCGCTTTTTGTTATTTTTGAGTACGGCTTCACGTTAAAGGGTCGGTATGATTCACGCTGTCTTCTGCTTCAATCTCTTCACTCCACCACAACCATTACATGAACAGCTTACAAACGCAGTAAAAACTGTATTGCAGGTCTTTGTAACACGTAAAAACATAGCCTAAAATCAGTGGCATAACAAAAACAATATCCCTCCCTGCAGAAATAGAAGCGAGGTCCCATCCCACCCAACATAAATAAAGTAGACCTTTAGATTGCCCTATGCCTACGGAGTTTTCTGTTGCTATTGATGCTAGCGGTCCAGGTAATGTGGTGCTGAAACAACTGAGAGGCAGCTAGCTCCCTCGGCCCAATGTGGATGTCAACTAGTGTCAGGTGGATGCAGTCACTAGAGCCTTTGAGTTGATATTTAGCAGGACGGATCCTGAGCCAGATGTTTAGCTGTTTACCTGTGGAGTGGGACGTGAGCTGGGCTGGGCGCTGAATGACGTTGAGATGGATGGACGGCGCTGATAGATGTAAAGTGGCATGGACGTCGTCAACATTCAGCTTTAGCAGGATGAATATAGAAGCAACTTGGATGTTTAGGGGAGAACACCTTTTAAATATAATAATGTTGGAGTTGACTGTGACTATGACGTGATCATCGACCAAATTATGACTGGGGCACTACTCCAATGAGATGATTTATTATCGATTAACCTTGCATTTAGCCATTGTTTTCGACAATATGTTATATATTTTTTTGATTGGTCAAAACGACACTAGCATGACGTGTGTGTCTTATGTTGAAAACCAGCCTTTTCAAAACTGCAATGATTGACAAACAGAGATGTATAAATTCACTGGCACATTTGCTTTCTTGTTCGTATATGGAAAATTTAGGGCTGCAATAAGGGGTGTAACCAGGATTTCATGATAAATAATACTGTATGACGAGTAGGCAGGAGTCAGACGCATGTTGAGTTTGCAATGTTTATAAGGATAACGCACTCAGCGGTAGCATTAATAAGATACCAAACTCTGAGGCAGACTATGCCCAAAATCAAAGGCAGCTGAAACAAAGGCTTGCTTTACTAATATCCAAAATATACAGCAGGCAGGCCCATGTACTCATGACATACAGGAAACAATCACAGACAACAAAGAAAAACTGGGAACCTATATACACAAACTGATAACACAACACAATTATTTTATCTTTATTTAACCAGGTAAGTGGACTAAGAACAAGTTGTTATTTACAGCAACAACCTTGGAGCAATTGGTGTCAAATGCCTTGCCCAAGGAAGGACACAACAACATTTGGCACAGTTGGGAATTGAACTGGAAACTTCCTGACTACAAGTCTGCCTCCCTAACCACTGAGCCATCTGCACCCCTAACACAAAACAGGTGAGTAGGAGAGGGTGGTGGCTCAGTACACCGGTGACCTTGACCCCTGGAACTGGACACCCCAGGAGAGGGAGACACCACAGAGGGAGACATTACACATGCAAGGGATGTTACTATATTAACACATTATTTTAATTCTAACATAGCCTGATTTCTTTTATCTGGATGTCGATTGGGTGAAATCTGCTGCCACATTAACATTAGCTAGCACTTAGCGTTCCCAACCCAGCCTCGTTTTGGAATTTAATATGGCGGGAACTGAATAAGGTGTATAGCAAGGGGGTAAGCGAGCATCCAGAAAGCGTAGCTCCTATGGGGAGATTCTGAGGCTAACAAGGCACCACGTTCCGTTAGCATTCTATACACTCCCATTCATTTTGGCGTCACATTGACGCCTTTGAAGCGTTTAAAGACTATTTGTCCATTGTTAATTTCTAAAGAAACATTATAATGTATGGAGCCTTACCATATATCTCACGTTATGGCCCCATAGCAGCCGTTTTTGTAAAAATAGGCAAACGATTGTGTCATAACCAATCAACTTTCTGTCGCACAGTAGAGAAATTACTGTATAGTCCTGGAGAAGCTCACAGGCAATCAGGGGGACATGAAGGCATACAGTCAAGGGAGAATGAGAGTCCATGAAAAGCATCAGAATACATTTTTTGCTCCTGCTCCTACGCTCATGGACAACTCCTACTCATGCTCTCCGTCTCTGCAAGAGGCAAGATTCTGAATCATTCAGATTTCTCTTGGCACAGATACCAGAATACTTACAACTTTCAGACAGGTTGCTCACGTCACATCTATGACGTAAAGCTCAGTTTGAGGCTGCGCAGTACGCTCAGCCACCAGGAAAAGTGTTTCTAATTGACTTCACAGATCTCTGTCGAAGTCTATGGCGTCGCGTTGTCCATTTTATTTACTACCTATGGTGTTTAGTAAAAAGAGCTGGAGATAGCTGCACCTAGGTGTCACATGCCAAATGGTTTTGATAGCGAAGAAGAAATGACCGCGACCCGATCAAAGTAGTCTATGAATTTAACCACGGCGCGCGAAGCAGCCTTTTGAATTAAATCATACGGAGCACTGAGGAGTAGTTACGAGCGTGTGTGTGACCAGGTGGAAGCCGATTACAGGTGTCCTATTGTAAGACTCAATAAGGCCAGAACGACACGGTGTTGAGGAGCGAGGATTCGGACGCCTTCTTCAAACG
>JACXGM010013311.1:5152-23244 GCA_016801145.1 Umbra pygmaea | reverse complement strand
AACACATGTTGTAACTGTAACAGGAACACATGTTGTAACTGTAACAGGAACACATGTTGTAACTGTAACAGGAACACATGTTGTAACTGTAACAGGAACACATGTTGTAATTGTAACAAAAACACATGTTGTAACTGTAACAGAAACACATGTTGTAACTGAAACAGGAACACATGTTGTAACTGTAATAGGAACACATGTTGTAACTGTAACAGGAACACATGTTGTAAATGTAACAGGAACACATGTTGTAAATGTAACAGGAACACATGTTGACAAATGTTGTAACTGTAACAGGAACACATGTTGTAACTGTAACAGGAACACATGTTGTAACTGTAACAGGAACACATGTTGTAACTGTAATAGGAACACATGTTGTAAATGTAACAGGAACACATGTTGTAACTGTAACAGGAACATATGTTGTAAATGTAACAGAAACACATGTTGTAACTGTAACAGGAACACATGTTGTAAATGTAACAGGAACAAATGTTGTAACTGTAATAGAAACACATGTTGTAACTGTAATGGAAACACATTTTGTGTCTGTAACAGGAACACAGGTTGTAACTGTAATATAAACACATGTTGTAACTGTAATTTAAACACATGTTGTAACTGTATAGAAACACATGTTGTAACTGTAACAGGAACACATGTTTTAACTGGCACAATGGATAATACAAATTGTGACTGGTACACAGAGAGACAGAGACGGTACTGAACCCGGGTTGTGTGGGGCTGAAACAAGGTGTGGAGATGAAGAAGGAGAGGTCTGTGTCTGGGTGCTCTGTGTCTCTGAAGTGGATGTGCCTCTGGGTCAGAAAGACCACATCTGTCTCCCTGACTGTGACGGAGCGAATGCTACCAGACACCTCCACCGGCAGCAAGTCCTTCACTGGGAACACCTGGACGACCACCGTCTGAGTTTGGGTTAAGAACCAGACAGAGCAATTACATACAGAACATTTATGGAACATTGAACATTTCAGGAATATGGAACATATGAAATATTCACAGAATGACAAAATGTATGGAATAAATAGCATTTAGGGAACATATACCATTTGACTAACGTAGAACATTGAAAAATGTATGGAATACAAATTAGAATAGCATTTTCTGAAAATAAAAATATATCTGGACCATTAATGGAATATGGAATAAACTGTAAAACATACACATGAATGAATGATTGAAGGGGTCATTGTAGTACAGTACATGCAATATACAGTACAATTCCTAATGACCACATCCCCAATGTGCAGTATTGTAACATGTAGGATGTCGGGATTATACATAATGTAGGATGTCAGGATTATATGTATGACGTCCGCATTATATGTAACATGTTGGGATTATATATAGGATGTCGAGATTATATGTAGGAAGTCAGGAATATATATAGGATGTCAGGATAATATGTAGGATATTGGGATTAATGTAGGATGTCGTGACACATGTAAAATGACAGGTTATACTTTTAGGATATTTACTTGTAGTTAAGTTTAACCTTTATATTACCAGGCATGTTGACTGAGAACAGTTTGAGAACAGGAAAGGTGATGAATTAGCCCATTGAAAGCTGGTGATGATTAGGTTGTCACGATGGAGTTAATTTTCAGGACACCAGGGTTAACACCCCTACCAATAGTGCCATGGGATCTATATTGACCAGAGAGAATCAGGACACCCGTTTTTATGGCACCATGCACAGGGCAGATCAGTGGGAATGAGCTTTAGACCAGAGAGAAGAATGCTAGGGAGCTATGCTGCTGGGATAGGTTGGGATTAAAGAGATATTTAGGATGATTTAAATTTCTCTAGGTTCACGGATGAGTCAAAAAGTAGGATAAAAACCAATTGGACCACGGCTGTAGATCATAAGGATTATTGAAAATAATGTCTGGGTCCACACACGTAGAGTTAACAATGTACAGTTGTGCTCAGAAGTTTGCATACCCCTGGGGAATTGATAATAGATTATAAAAGAAAACATTAGTGAGCAGGCAAAACAATTTGTTATATTTCTCATGGGATTCAAATTCAACTGTAGGTCATAACAGCATAGCACAATAATAAAACAAAACATGGCAAAATAATGAAATTACCCCTGTTAAAAGGTCTGCATACCCTCAGTTCCCAATACGGTGTATTACCCCCTGTAGCAGCAATGAATACGTGCAATCATTCGTGATAGTTGTCTATGAGGCCCCGAATTCTTGCAGTTAATATAGCTTCTTATTCGTCTTGGCAACGTGGTCATGCAAAGTCTTTGAACGTTGTGCATGAACCGCAACTTTGAGATGTTTATTAATCAGGAGACTGTGATGTCCACTCCAGAACCTTCATCTTTTTCTGCTGTGACCACTGGAGGGTTAACTTGGCTGTAAGGCATGTCAAGGTGTTGTCGGGCATATTGTAACCAGGATTATCAATGGCACTGGCGCAGTAAAAGCTTCTTTCTGGCAACTCAACCATGCAGCTCATTTTTAGTGTCGTCGTATTGTGCTCCTTGAAACGACCACACTGTCTTTTTCCAGAACAGCCTGTATGTCTCCCAAAGTTACCTGTGTTTTTTTCTTTATATCCCGAACAATTCTTCTGGCAATTTTGGCTGAAATCTTTTTTCTACCTGACCTTGGCTTGGTATCAAAAGATCCCAGAATCTTTTACTTCTTAATAGGTGATTGAACAGTACTGACTGGCATTTGCAAGGCTTTGGATATCTTTTTATATACCAACTTTATGCAGTTCCATTACCTTATTATGCAGGTCTTTTGACAGTTTTCTTCTGCTCCCCATGGCTCAGTTTCTAGCCTGCTCAGTGCATCCACGTGAGAGCTACCAAATCTATTGACTATTTCTACACAGACACGAATTGCAACTTTAAATGCCTCATGTGTGTGTCCCCTTGTGGGTCTGTAACAAGGCCAAACATTGGAGAGTATGTAAACTATTGATCAGGGCCATTTGGGTGATTTCTGTTATCAGTAAGGTTTACAAAGGAGCCAAACAACTGTGTGATAATTAATGGCTTCATATGATCACTATCCTTACATAACAGTCAGATTTCTTTGCATGAACAGTCATACTGTCAAAATCAATGCTGAAGTTTCACAATTTCCGCCAGGGTATGCAAACGTTTGAGCACATCTATACTGATAGAGAATTAATTGGTTATTTCACATTACAGTAATAATCAATAATATCTTGTAGAATCTAGTCTTTTACAGTAGGATGTTGGGATTCTGTGTAGGATACCAGGTTGTATATGTAGGACAACGGAATGATATGTAAAATGTCAGGATTATATGTTGAATGTCAGGATTAAATGTAGGATGTCAGGATATACAGTATATGTAGGATGTTGGGATTATATGTAGGATGTCAGGAATATATGTAGGATGTCAGGTTATACTGTATATGTTGGATGTCAGGAATATATGTAGGATGTCAGGAATATATGTAGGATATCCGGTTATACTGTATATGTTAGATGTAGGGGTTATATGTAGGATGTAAAGATTATATGTAAGGTGTCAGGTTATATATGTAGGATGTCAGGTTATATACATGCAGGATGTCAGGATGGGATCTTTGCAAACGTACGTGTTTCTGTGATAGGTTTGGGGGCTGATGGTTGTCTGACAGGGTGAAGTCGAAGGAGTCCTCAAACACTTCGTCTCCGGAATGTCTGTAGTAGATCATCCCCATTAACAGATCCCTCTGGAGGAAGCTCTTCACCGGTACACCTGCATCACAACCCGTCACCAACAGATAAAAGAATTGTCGTATATAATACAGGATAATACCACAGGATACCCATTAAACACAATCTAGTTCACATACAGTACATTGATGAATTACCTATTACCAGGACTTTAAATGAAAGATGTACCTATAGGCTTCTATGAAATGTGTCTACTGTATATCCACTTGCCTGGCTGCTGTGGCTGGGCCTTCCTGACCACCTCTCCAGCCTGGGGGAAGGTGACCAGCTGGTACAGGATGTAGTCGTCACTAGAGTCCAGGTCAGAGGCGAGCAGCATGTACTCCTCCAGCAGAACTTCGCCCCCCTCTTGTACCTCCAGAGCCACGTTGTTTATGAGGATTGGCGCCGTGTCATCCTTGGGCAGGATGTTGATGGGGAACTTGTGGCGGATGCTGTGGCGTCCGTCTGTGATGCGGAACATGATGTGGTCGCGGGTGGTGTCGCTATCAGAGTGATGGTATACCACCACGCCCTCCCGTAGGTCCTGCACTCGGAACATGAAGCCTTTGCCACCTGGGATGAAGTGGGACCCATTCAGCATGGCTGTTACAGCCTTGGTCCAGGAACTGGATTATTGTTGGTTCAAATCCTCAATGTGAAATAATGGTTCATGTGACTCTGAGCAAGGCAGATAAACCTACATTCTCCAGATGAGAGGATATTCTAAAATGTAATTACTACAAATAACTAAATGTATTGTATAGATGACTAAAGGTTTCGACATAAATTTCTAACAGATCTTCAGAAATAGTTTATTTTTTAAAAGATATAGTATATTTCTATACGTATTTATATTATCAAATGGACAGAATGTAAACTTCGTTCAGCGGTATTAGAGCACAAACGTATGTGTTATCTAATTCTAGTCATGAAACCATTTATCTTTTCCTGAAAACTGATGCCATATTGCATTGGTGTCACACACTGTAACCTAAACCCACTACAGCATGTTGATTCTAACCGGACATCACATCAGGAAACTGGCCGCTGGGATGTTAAACATGTGTTATGTCAAGGACTGTGGACATCCCTGGACATCACTCACTCCAGCCAAATCCACATCAAATGTTAATTCATTATTGTTTTCACAAAAATAAGCATTTTTTGTTTTTGTTGGACGCATACTGTCATTTGGAAATAACAAGTTTTGTTTTTCGCCTACAGGCAATACACGTTGGCTCTGGTTTTTCCCTGTCGCTGAAAAACAGAGAGGAAAAGATGGCGTCCTTCCCAGGCTAGCGTGTTGCAGTCCAATGCAATGAAGGCCTACTCCTGTTGCCAGAGAGACAGAAGGGCAAGGTCACTAGACAGATTGAATGATGAATCGTTACGCACAAAACCTCATTAGCAGCAACTTTACTGCTGGGGAAACAGCTACAAGTCCAACGGAGAAACAACTTGGTAATTGGGCCCAAAGGTGGCAGTGGGCAGCAGGCCCAAAAAAACCCAAACCACAGGTTCCCATGTCGGGAGGACAGAGAGTGTGGAGTATGGAGGGACAGGCAGCATTCCATTTGGCTGAAGGCGTTGGACCAACCGTGCAGTGACACTCCCCAACGTCGACATCAGTGGTCAAGGGTGAACAATTCCCTGTGCCCGCCAAGTCCTCCAGAGACATTCTGCAATGGTGGGCCAGAACCCTCAGAGAACTGAATGGATTCATGCAGAAAATGAGCAAACAGGTTCAGTGCAGGGAAAGTGGGAGCCAAAACTTTGATGTGCAGTTTTTTTCTTTCCACAGGGAGGGGGGCGGGTGGTGGTTATGGGTGTGAAAATTACAACAAAAACCAAACAACAAGCAATGTCATCAGTTATGAATCAGTTAAGTAATGGCTGGATGGGTGCAGAAGTGGTTGCTGTAGCAGGAGCAGCTGTTGATCGAGTGGGGGGGGGTAGGTGGAGTTAGCGGCCTGTGGGAACTGAAGTTAGACCAAGCAGAAACCAGCAAACTAACCAGCTTGTCCTCTACATACGGCACTTGCCTGCTTCACAGCCCAGATTCAGTTGTCATAGTGACAGGGTGACATTGTCCTTTATGAGGAGTCCCGAACAAAACCAGTCTCCACTGTAACATTCACTAAACCGTCTCTCTTTGAGACAAAGCACCCGTAAAAGGTTATGTCCTTGGCCTTGGTCTGTATTCTTCAAAAAACTTTAGAGCTCTGATGCCACTTCCTACTCCTTCCGTACAGACACCCTACTGGTAAAAACAAACAACAAAACGAAACAGAACTGAGCTTGGGACAGCGCATCTGCTCTTTGTGCACAGTGGCATGAAATGGCATAAGTCTGCCCAATCTGCTTCACTCAGGGCCGGCTGAAAACAAAGCCCCGTCCCCCAGTGCGCCGGAGTGGAAGGACAGACGCCCGCACTCTGAAGACAGCTTTGTGCACCAATGCCCCTGGCGAAAGTGGCGACGGCCCATTTTACACCTGATTAGAAAACACATGCAGGCCACCTCACATATGCTTCCCGAGCCGCGCAGCCATCCCCAGTGAAGGGGAACACACGGAGGCAAAAGGGCGGAAAAGGGCAAGCAAGGAATGTTTAGTGTGACACTCCAAATACCAGCACAGACGTCCAAGGAAGGGCAACAGAAAGCAGCACTGGTATAATATTATGTGATAAAAAAGTGACAACAAATCAACAAATATGTAACACATGAACAATTACTTTCTTTCTTGTGTCATAGAAAATAGGGTTCAAGGGCTCTATTAAACACATGTACTGACTTCCGGCTTCCGTGTTGAATGTCTGCAGCATTCAGAAGGTTGACCATCTGACCTCTCACCTCTGACACTGAGTCGTCCGTGCAGAGGTCCGTCCACGGCCACCAGATAAATAGCATCAATGTTGTCACTGTCTACTATCTGGAAGTCCTCCCACGTGATTGGCCGAGACTGACCCTCCAACAGATCCAGCCCTGCCAAGAAAGATAAGCTTGATCAACATACCTTATGTGGAGGATTTCTAAAGTAGAATCAACTGAAATACAGAAAAACTGAGCAAAATAAATATTCTCTATACAGTCTACGTCATGATAGTCATAGGTTCGAGCCTGACTATGTGTTCTCCTGCACGAGTCAGTGTAAATTGGCATAGCGCTGCCCGGGATTTGGGTTAGATAAATCAGATTATCTATCCTGGCACGTCACTCTCCAGCGACTCCTTGTGTCCAGATCGGGGGCCTGTAAATTCAATTGCGAAATTATACTTGGTGAATGTCATTATTCTGTGCAATGTCCGACTAAAGGCTTCCATGTTGGCCTCGCAGTGTAAAAAGTATCAGTGGCTGGGCAACGTGTTTGGATGAACCATAAGCGTGCCCTTCGCCATCCCACAGATCTGTGCCGACAAGGCAGGATTAGAGGGAATTGGGAGGGGAGAACATTTTGGAAGAAGAAAAAAAAAAGGTTAAAATGAAAGTTACCCCACCGGTGGATACCGGTGAATCGTGATTGTGGAGGATGGGCTCATATTAATATCTGGCCTGGAGTTAATGGAATGGATTTAAATATATTAAATCCAGTATGAGATACCATTCCATATACTCAAGTCCAGTTATTATCATGAGCCCATCCTCCTAAAGATTCACAGGCCTCCACTGCCCCTTTCCATTCAACAATGACCCAACCAACAGCTCGCCATCCAAACATCAATGATAAATTATCTATTTTTATTTCACTTAGATTTCTTTTCTTAATAAGTGTATATTTACTATCGATGTATATCAGGGCTGCCCAACCCTGTTCATGGAGATCTACCATCCTGTAAGTTTTCACTTCAACCCTAATTTAGCACACCTGATTCTAATAATTCTCTAAATTCTCTAAAGCTAAAATATGTTGCCCACAACAAGGGTTGGATTTTATTATTGCTGTAATTCAGAGCTCAACTCTAAATGACACACAGCTCTAAGCTTGAATTCTCATTTTAAATACAAGTAAAATAAACATAAACTGCAAACAGTAGGTTTGTATGGATCATTGTGTTAGAATGTGAAGTTAAGGAATGTCAATGGGAGTAGTTAAAGTGTGCTTTGATACATGTTAGGTGTGCCATTGTTCATTGTTCTGATCAGTAGTTACCCATGTTCCAGGAGACCCTGGGAGCTTTGGTCTCTGCTGCTCTGATGGACAAGTGAACCACAATGGGTATGCTGGGTACATACGATCCATCAATAGCCTGGAACTCAACCTAGAGGAAACGTAATGGTTATAACATTAGTTCAACTACAAGGATTCTCTCTTTTTTCTCTCTCTTATTAAAAGGCTTGAAAGCATTTTTCTGTTGACGAGCAGCTAAGCAAAACAGGTCCTCTCCTGCACCCCAGCACCTCATAGTCCTCCCGTCCTGTATGACTGCTGTTGGGGGGCTGGTAGGCTATATTCATGTCATGGAGCTCCTGCCAGGTGAACGAGTAACAGGGCCGTGTGTGGTCGTCCAGGTGGGTGATGTAGCCCTTGGCGGGGGGCCTGGTGACGTTAAAGACCAGGCGCTCCTGGGGGGTCTCTCCATCCTTGGCATCCAGCGTGGCTGTGGTCAACGGGGTGAGGATGAACTGGTCCACCTCCAGGATGAAGGAGGCCATGAAGCCGGCCTGTGGTGCCTGGTTCTGTACAGCTCCGTGGATGAGCACTGGCAGCCATACTGCCTGCGTCTGGATGGACACACCAAGGTTAGTGGCACTGAATGGGTAAAATGTCCACCTTTTTCTTAAAATAACTTCATAGTTTAGAGCAGCCACGTACACATAGTGGACACTGATGGTACAGGTTAGTGGGATGGTTAATGAAGTAAACCTTAAAATTTTACATGCATTTTTACAGCATTCACACTGAACGGTTTGAAATTGCTCTCCATTTTTACAACATTGCATTTAACATCAGTGAATCAGGAAGGGGAGTTAAGAAGACTGCAAATTCATTCTAAAGCAAGCTTGCTTTACAAAAATTGGAAAGAAATTACATTATATTTTATTGATGAAGCAAAGCACACTGACGTTATCACATGAGGGAAGCTGTGGATGAGCCAGAATGTACAGTGTCCATATGGGACATCCTCAGTGGAATGTTCCTAATATGGACACCTTACTTGCTGTTGCTATGACAGCAGTGTGTTACCTCCAGCAGTGCTCTGGACATCTGGTCTCGTAGATCCACTCTGATGGTGATGTAGTCAATCTCAGGAGAGGGGGGGCTCAGGTGCTGGTACTTCAGAGCCCGGGTGAGGAACTCATTGCAGGTGGCTTTAAGGAAACTCACCTCCTTTGTGCCATGGAGGCAGGGCTTGTTTCCTTGACAGGGGTCACCGGTGTGTCTGCCTTTATTGAATAAGGGTTGAGACATGGATAAACTCACAATAAGTTTTTTAAAGCCGGATCTAAAGAATGGAGGTGTTTAGTCACAGCACCTTTTCCTGTACATTTTGAATCTTGATAATTTAACAGACACACCATTGAAATTACAAGAGGTTAACGTTCTTCCTCAAGGGAGATACCTTTTTTCTTCATCTTCAAAATTAGGAGTTATACAGTGATTTATTTGTAATCTGTTTGTCCTAGGACACATGAGAGGCGCGCGAGAGGGAGAAGAATCCAGCAGCGGAATGAACAAAAAAAGAACCAGGCAGCAGATAGCGGACCAATTAAACATACTGGTAGGGTAGCAGGGAGGCTCGCTTTAGCTCTGCATGTTTCCTGTCCAGCCTGAAGTGCTTTGGGGGCTGACTTCCACATCTTGGATGTTGTCAATGACACATGCACAGCGAAAACCAAGTGCTTCGTTTCAATTGGAAGATTCATTCATTACATTCCTGCAGGATAGTTATGAAACTAAGCAGCAGTAACGATAATTATGTGTGAACAGATAAAAATGATATCTTAGTTTTCCATCACCATTTCCTTGTTTGACTTCAGAATTGAATTTCCACTGTTTGTTTCAAGATTAGCCGATTCACAATGCTAGGCTATTTACTGCCCCTGTAAATGGATATGGTATTAAAAGCTGACAGGAAAATGGCATTGCATTGGCCACATAGAAAGCTGGTGCGAGACCAGAGTATAACATCAATAGTGGAGGAAATCAAATGAGATGTGATCGATAGGGTTCTGTTCCTTCCGTTTCAGCAAAGATACCACCAGACAACTGTGATTCACCATTAGCTGGATGATGCTTTACCTTTCCTCAGCCCGGGGTCCTCCTCAGTCACCAGCCGCCCCAGGGAGGGAGCGCTGGTCTCTGGGGTTAGCAGCCGCACGGTGCAGGCCACGTCGGGCCGACTTTGGATGCTCAGGACGGTGCCGTCGATGGCGTTGGACAGGCCGTAGAACTGAGGGACCACCAAGGGAGTGCTACCAAGCTGCACCAAGCTGCGATCAGGCTCCAACACCTCCACCCTGACCACCAACGTCTCCACCCAGGTGTCAGAGGCAGTGAACCTGGGGGAACGGGGAATGTGTAATACTGGAGTTAGACACAGCTTTGGAAACATCTGACACATTTTGATGTCAAGTGTGGGTCCAGGGTCGGTCAAGACCGGCCCCGCCACTCCTAACCCAAATGTTAAGATGACATGTTAAAGACAGGTGTTGTTAATCGAACATGGAGGGAAGAAATATTAAGATTTTCCCTCTTGTGTACATGTCAAAGAAGTTCACAGTCTAGAAGTTGTATGTATGAAATTATTACAATTTCTGTCAATTTCTCCACCCCAAAATAACTACTGGACACTATTGGCCACCCATTGAAGATATTCTGGACACAACACTATTTCACGTCACAGTGCTAAGTTCCTTTAAATCCACCCAATAATTTTTGTCAATCTGATGAGGTGGGAAATCCCAGGGCAACCTCCCTTGATAAGTAGACTCACATTCAATATTTCATAGATTAATTTTAGTATACAGTGCTTGCTATGCCATTATATTTTTCTTATATTAGGCTCAGTGGCTACTTTGTTACAGTAGGTACATCTGATTGGTAATGCATTGCAAATAGAAATGCATTTCAAAGCAGTGAAATGCAGCTGCCTATCAATATCTAAAGCATGCGGACAAGGTGAACAGGTTTATTTAGGTAAGACGTGCTCTTAATTTGATTGTTGTTGTGGTATGATTGCTGGTGCCAGACTAGGTGGTTCCAACTCCCCAGAAACAACTGAATGCCTGGGATAGTCACACACTACAGTCTCTAGAGTGTACAGAACATGGTGCTATAAACACTAAACATCCAAGAGTGGCAGGTCTGGGGGTGAAAACACCTTGTTAATAATGTCAGGGGAGAATAAACAGACTTGTTCAAGCCGACAGAAAGGCTACAAATACTCAAATAAGGGCAACTATGAAGGTATGTACAACACATCAAACCTTGAAGTGAATCGGCTTCGGCAGGTTGAGGAAGTTGGAATAAGGAGGCAGGTTCAGCACCGTGAAATGGTTGTGGTTGGTGAACCAGTCGCAGACCAGAGCAGCCCGGTGGAACTGACATTATCCCAGATGACAACGAACATGGGCTGCCCTGGTCCGTCTTATGTGACCACGGCATGTAGTGCATGCAGAAATGTCAGTATGTGTGCAGTGTTGTATAGGGACCCAGGGTGGCATGGTGATGGAGGACCCCCTGACCACTAATGGCGGCACACATGGTGATGTTGCCCCCCCACTGCCCGGGGACGTTCTCCATGGCCCTTTGGCCAATGATGTTTCAGTCCCGATGTCTGGTTTTTACCAGTCTCTTCCTCTATCTCCTCTCCCTCTTCCCCCGTCTCTTCCTCGTTCTCCTCTCCCTCTTCCCATCTCTACCTCGTCTTTTCCTTCCCCTTGGTCCTTCAGTCTATATATTTGTGATTGTTTCACAACAGGTGCTTATACCCGAATTATATGTATAATGACTTATTGGTGTTCAATTACTGGTTAAGTGTTTTATTGTGTGGGCGGGGGTGTTGCTAATGTTGTGTGTGTTTTAACTATTGATGGACATGCTGACTGCAGAGTGTTTCATCATTTGCCAATGTGTGTAACACATGCACGATGTTTGTAGTGTTTTGCACCGTGTGTTACAGAATTGTTTACGGTGCCATGCCGACATTGTGTTTATTAATTTGGTGCCTGAGTGTACCAAATGCATGCAAATGTTACGGTTTGGATGCTTTGGTCTGAGCATTCACTTTTAGTGTTTTAGCAATCGGGAAAAACTGTAATGATCAAAACGGCAAATCACAACATGCTTTATTTTTTGTTTTTATCATCCAAATAAAAAATGTATAACATTAAATGACAATTCCGATGCAAAATGAACCTTAGGGTTAATAACACATGGATACCGAGTCGACCGTTCTCTGGGATATGTTTTCATGCCAATCGAATGTGCCCAGTTTTAGTGTGAACTGAGAATGACCTTATATAACGCTAGTTGTGAGGGCAAAGATGAACTAAAAATAAATCACTATTTTATACCACTAATAAGGCTCAAAATAGCATAATGAGGGTCCCTACATGCAAACCGAAGCATTGAAAACTTTGTAAGTGTACAGACAGTTTATTAAAAAGATAGCTTAAAAGACAGTACCGTTCGCATATACAGGCAGGTGCCATCTTGGGAAAACAGACTTGACCAGTCGAACCACAAACGCTGTGCTACGTGAGCTGAACTGTGAGCAAATTTTGTTGATTTTAGTTTGCATGGCCATAAGTATTGCTCATTGTTCTGCATGAATGACTGAAAAAACCTCTTGCCACGGGAGATTCCAAGGCACAGTTCAGGTCACGTAGCACGGCGTTTGTGGTTCGACTGGTTGAGTCTGTTTTCCCAAGATGGCACCTGCCTGTATACGCAAACGGTAGTGTCTTCGAAATTTGATTTATTTGTTCAAGTAGGTTGAAACTTAAATGTACAGTTTACCATGTATGCAGCATGTAATGTGAATATGATTTTACTACAGAATAGAAATAAAATAACTTAAATGTTATGGAGAAGCCTATTTTTCTGCAAACTTTTTACATGTCCAATTCATCATGTGTTCATACGGTTACATCGTCATACAGCTCCTCCTCATAGGTTTAGACCTGTAACATGTTTGAGGTGAGAGCAAATAAATGGAGTGTTTTTCACTTTGTAAAGCAATTTCCTTGGCGTTTTTGCTTTATGGACTTAAGTGCCCTAGACGAGGGGCTTGGTGCCCTAGCATATTGCTGCCCACCTCTTTAAGGCCTTGCCCCTAAAATGAAGAAATTCCATGCCTGTTGCCTTGTGTCACCAGTACAGGCTGGTGGTCGAGGTGTCATGGTGTGGGGACCATTTTCTTGGAACACAACAGGCACTGTCACAAACCCGCCCTCCTGAGCTGTTCCCTTTTCTTTGTGTATCGATTTCCCTGTTCCTGGTTCCCTTATGTGTGTGTCTGGTCTGTTTCTATGTTTGTTTGTTGTTTCCAGTCCCCATGAAGGCACCCGTTTCCGAGCACCAGTCCCCATCAATGATTATTCCCTGCACCTGTTCCTCTGCCACACTTGGGCTGATTGCTGCTCTCCCTTTTAAAGGAATTGACATTATTGCATTATTGTACAATGCAGTTTGTGAAGTCCCTATTCCCGCCTGTCTGAGTGCAATGCTGTTTATAAATTTTTGCCTTTTTATAGCCAGTCTGAGAGCTATGCACAAAATATTATTTTGCTAATCCTGATTCTCCATTCCTTCACTTTCAGTACCTGTCTGTGACGATAATCCGTAGCCCCTGGTGTCACATCCAGCCCAGGGAGGGCTGCGATGCAGAGCCTGTTAATGGGCTCCCTTTCGTGTTGTCTCTTCTGTTTTGTCTCCTTGGTTCCTTTCAGTATATATACGGTGGTCTTGTTAGTTAGATTATTACCTCATGTGTCCTTAGGTGTACTGCCCTGTGTGTATGTCCCATGTTAGTGTTCAGGTTTGCCTCCCTCTTGTGCCTCTGTTGTATATTGCATGTTATATTGATTTGAGTTTGTGATGTCATTGTTAGTACCTCCCATGTCTTGTCACATGTTTCTGTTACCCAATGGATCTCTGTCTGTTATCTCTAGTTAATTTCCTTGCCCAGGTGTTGCCCATTGTCTCTTGTTAGTAGTTGTATTTAGGTTGAGTGTTTGGTCCTGTCTCTTGTCGGTCAATGTTCCATGTCGCGTGTTTCCATGTTATGTGTTCCTGTGTGGATCTATGCCCTTGGATTATATATTTTTGTTTTAGCCCCTCGTGGCACTATTATTTTGTATCAGTATTACTTTAATAAATCCTACTTTCATTATTTCACATCCTTCGCGCCTGTCTCTCTACACCACCACACTGGGAGACGTGACACCTGGAAACCTGCCTGTTGCTCCACTCGTTGAGCTGACCTCCGCTACCTGTCTCACTACCTACCGGTGACGTTAATCTGAAGCCTCTGGAAACCTGCTTGCCTGTTCTTATTGTTTGGACAATTATTCGCTACCTGTCTCTGCACCTATCTGGGTTGTTGACCCGTAACCCTAGCTCCCCAGGAACCTGCCTGCCTGCTTACTCATTTATCATTATTATCAACTACAATAAACATCATTATTGATATTACTTACCACTCCATTATCTGTGTTTGGATATACCCTCTGTTCTGAGCTCCTAATCCTGACAGGCACCAATTGAGAACGATTTTAATGCCAAAGCACACCTCAACATTATTGCAGACCATGTGCATAGTTCACCTATTTTACAGTGGATATTTCGAACAGGATAATGCATCAGGTCACTGTCACGTATCCTATGTATATGTAGCGAGAGACAGACGCAAAGGTTGCAATAATCCAAAGAATGTTTATTCCATCAACTTCGTAAACAAAATACTGCCACGAGGGGCGAAAACATGAAACCACGGGAAATACCTACTACTCGGAACACGTAACAATAACATTGACTGACAAGGACAAGGTGGAAACACAAGGGCTAAATACACAAACAAATGAGGGCTGATGACGGACACCTGAGACGTAACTGACATATCACTACAGGGACACTAGGGGGAACCACAACTAAACACACAGGGTAGTAATCTAAACATGAAACACAACACCATACATAGGAGAAAAACTATAGCCATTAACACATATAACTAAACAGTACAAAGCAATCACCGTATAACACAGAATGAAAACTAAGGAAACCTAAATCAAGAAACAGAACGGAAAGGGAACAAATGAGGGCTAATCCCAGCCCTTCCATAGTGGGGTGTGACAGTCACAAAGCGTGCATCATCTGATGGCTCCACAAACACAACAATGACTTCAGTTTACTACAATTGCCAGCACAGTCACCAGATTTCAATTGAATGGAGCAAATTTAGGATGAGGTGGAACAGAAGGTATGCAGCCTCGATGTGTTACAGACAAATCTAAAGGGACTGTGTGATGCTATTGAGTCGGACCAAAAACTCTAAGAAATGTTTCCATATCCTTGTTGAATCCATGCAGTGAACATGGAGTTAAAAGGCTGCTGCCTCATTCTAGATGGTGTACCTAATAATGTGCCCACTGAGTGTATGTTACACCAGATCAAAGGTTTAATCCTGAGTGCCTGGTTTAGTTAAAAGCAGAGTTGGTTCACCCACTCAAACAAGTTTAAAAACAACATACCTGTAGACTCTCAACATGACTGTGTCCTCCGCCAGGACAGGGCTACCATTGTGGATGTACTTCACCTCATCAGGCAGGAAGTAGCAGTCAAACACCTACAACAAATCAACCGCTACAGTTACATTTCTCATAACCAGACAGTAGATGTATCACCATGCACATTCTGAAATATTTCTGTAGCTGTAGATGTCCCACACAGTTATAGTACATTTATTTTCCCATTATTTAACCAAGTATTTATTTACAGCAATGACCAGGGAGCAATTAGGTTTAACTGTCTTGCTCACAGCCAGATCGACAGAGGGTTCACACCTTGGCATTCAAGGGAATTGAAACTAGAGTCCTAATGGACCCTAGTCAGATGCCCTAGCCACTAGGCCACCAAGTTATGTGTATATTTCCTAAAGATTTCATTAGGTAAATTTACAGAAAGATTTTGCTGAAAATGAACTAATTACACTCTCTCACCTGAGGAGTGAGCTTCCCCACTCTCTGAGTGACCGGCTCATTAAGCACCACCTCCACTTTGCAGTCTGACCTTGGGTCCACGTTTAACTGCAGCTCCTTGTCAGTCACATACACAGACCTGCCCCGGCGTACCTGAACACCTGCGTTCAGCCGCACCAGGCTCTGGGCACACTCATGCGGTTTGACGGCCATCATGGTCAACAACATCCAGGACAGGACCACAGCTGCTGCCATTTTGGCTAAAAGTCTGTGGGTGGACTGTAAGTGTTAGAAGGTAAATTCAGTTTCAGATGTTTGATAAATAGTTTTGCTGTGGTGCTTGAGCTATAGGAGGCACAAAATGGACTCTGCACATTTAAAAAAATGTTCGAATTTTTAGATCTCAGAGACTTCAGGTGATTGCTTCAGGCTACGTTTGTGGTGCCATCTCCTATTAACAGTCACAGAAACCTGAAGAAAACACGCAAATTTGTTATGTACAGCAACAAAAACCCTTTTACTACCAACACAAGTCTGTTTCTAATCAGAATGTCTTCTCATTCTGGGCCAGAAACACAGCTAGCTAACCAGCATGAGGTCTACAGGCAACTCACTCCGAAAAGATTTCACCCTCCATTTCACATCTAAACAAGCCCCTATAGCAGGAAACATGGGGTTAATCTGTGCGACCCTGACAAGGTGCTTGGAAGGGCTTTGTGTCCCCTACAGGGGGGGATGGGTTGGTTCATTGATCAAAGGGGGGCGCAAACTGGAGTTTGTGTGTCACATCCCATTGGGCCAGACGGGTGTTAATTCGTTAGCGAAGAGAGGCTAACCACCTTTTATCTGTCCACCAGACAGTAGTGGGACTAGACCTGAAATAGAAAACACTAGATCCTTTTTCAATACTGGAGAGTCTATTTCTATTTTTCTTGTCCATGCCAGCTGTGTCTGTCATTTGTGATGAGTCACTGTTGCTAGACGGAAAACATTTTTGTTTTGTAGATTGTTAGGCTTCAGCTTGTACCCTTCTAGAAAAGAAACTGAACTGCTCCATTTCTAAGTGCATTATTTTTGGTTCCGTCTTTTTCTGTAGCTATTCTCATCATTGCGAGATAATCCTCCAAAGATAATCAATGTTTCTTGGCATAATTCTCTGTATATTTACTGTACATTTACTTCATATTAACAAGAATTTTTGAGATAAGTGTTGTCTTCAACATTTTATGTAACCTTATGTAATGTAAGATTCTTCCCCCCTGACAATCTAGCAAATACCAGATACTATATACTACTGAGCACTATTGTTTTTATAAACTGCTGTAACAAACTTAACTTAAAATTAAAATATGACACCTAGCACAGCTAGCCATTGTGAGCTCAGTGCAAACAGAATGTGTGTCTGCCAGTGTTTATGTATGTGGGACTGTAGTTATGTCTAAACTCATCTCTTGAAGCAATGTCATTAAGGAAAAAGTGGTAAGGTACTTGTATGCACTAAAGTGGCAATTAAACACTTAAGAGAAAGTTTCCAGTAAACCTATACAGCTCTAAGCCCCAGAATATAAACCAGTGTGATTGTGTATGAGAATGTGTGTGTGCGTGTGCATGCGTGTGTGTGTGTAGGTGTGCGATGTGTTTGCGTGGTTAGAAAGGGAAAGAGATAGCATGTGTGCAAATGTGTCAGATGAAAGTAGATGGAGGAAAAAGGAGTGAAATCTGTACTTTGCTAAACTGTGGCTTTGTTTTCCTGGCAGGGTGGTAAGACGCTTATCAGAGTGCACGTGTGTGTGTGTTAGGCCCGTACCTTCAGTTTGGAGCTATCCTACACGTCTCTTCTCCAGCACCCTCTGCACCCTCTCGGAGAGCAGGAATCCTGTCAACATAAACACACACACACCCCTCCTGAAACCACACCGTCAATGCAAAAACTCTGGCATCTCAGACGGAAAAGAGAGACCACTGCGGAGACAAAACACAGAAAAAATCTGTGAGACAATGAGAACAAAAGCAAACACAGTGTCTCCACGTCTGTTACAGGTTGTCTTCCAGACTGCCGGGAAGTTTTGAGAAACACACAGACAGAGAGAGAAGGAGAGAGAGGGAGAGAGAGAGAGAGAGAGAGAGAGAGAGAGAGAGAGAGAGAGAGAGAGAGAGAGAGAGAGAGAGAGAGAGAGAGAGAGAGAGAGAGAGAGAGAGAGAGAGAGAGAGAGAGAGAGAGAGAGAGAGAG
>JACXGM010013310.1:0-23146 GCA_016801145.1 Umbra pygmaea | reverse complement strand
ACCGGTTTTGCTCTTTGCATTCGCACTGGTCAAGTGGCCATAGGAACTGGTAGGAGGGATAAGGGCGTGACGCAAGCACCGCAACAAGCTTTTATAGCGTCGTCACTAGACTTTAGTGTAGCGCTACATACAACATTTCACAGTTTAATGTTTGTAACACTGGGTGTATAATTGGAGATAAGTGTGTAAATCATCTTATTTATGCGGATGATCTGGTTGTTTTCAGCCCAAGTAGTGCTGGGTTCCTACCGCGGCTTGCTGTTCTTTCAGATTACGAGGCTGAAAATCTTACAATTTTATAAAAATAATGTTGTGATGATAATATCCTAATAACGGAGTTCGAACCGCAGCGTTTAAAAACTAGACTGGATTCATGGAAATTGAGTAGCTACTTAACACAGAAACACAAAAGAGGAAGGCTCCAGCATGATATGTAGCATTATACGCAACAGACAAACGAAGCGACCGGCGTAATTTACAAGTTGGACCAATCAACGTGGACCTAGGAAAAGGGAAAATGGAAAGACCCTGCTCTGGAGTAGGAGCTAAAAAGGTTATAGGAACGGCGGTGTGAGGAACTAAATAATCCCGCAATTTCTTCTATCGGAAAGCAATAAAAAAAGGGTTATAGGAACGTTATGTTCTAGGAACTGCAAAAACCCTGCGGACGGAAAGCGGCTATAGTGAGACTGTTTCAAAGGAGAACCGTCACATTGGTGCCGTAACTGTACCATTGAGCGAGTGGAAGTCTGCCTGCCATTGACAAAGCGCTGTAGCTGTGGCTTCATTTGGACATTGTGGACTGCGGTTTCCTGAAGTGGACGCCTCTCAGCATTATACTTTACACATTGCAAAGGACTCTGGCTCTGCTCTAATTTTTTGTATTTTCAGTTTGGGTCAGTTTTTTCTTGTTAGTTGATCGGTTTTTTCTGCTTTTGTTATTTAACACTAGCCATAATGAGCAAATCCAGACTTTATTCACCGACTAGTACTCCAGCTTCTATTGGTAGGGGGCAGTGTGTACTGCAGATACCTGCTTCCTTTCTTGGTAGTCCTGTTTCTAGCAGTAACGTTACATTAGGTATGAACAGAGTAGACTTCTCGACTGATCCTCCTGACATTACTGATATGCGTGAACCACATAGGCAACCAGTCACTAGTTCGACACCACACACTGATCATGTTGCCCCTGACTTGTTAGACCAAGTAGGCTCAATTGCCCAAATAATTGGAGAGCAGATAGACGATAGTATAATGTCTCGTCTTAACCCACCTTGTCTGGGATCAGACACACACAACTTGCAAACTGACTTGCAAAAAGACACTGACTCGACCTGTCAACACTGTAGACATATCCCAGGCCCATTTGGTCACAGACAGAAACGTCAAAGAGCCTCCTTCTTTCAGAGGGGATGGATCTGACTCAGTCGACATTGAGGAGTGGGAAGACTTGATGAGGGCTTTTGTTAAGAAGGGAAACATGAATACTGGCGAACATGTGGAAAGAAAATACTTGTTCAACTGCGGGGCAGAGCAAAAGACATGGTCAAATATTGGATTAGGAACAGTGAGTCTGACATTCAAACCAGCTCCAATGCTATTTACAGTCTGCTTCGTAAGCACTTCAGTTGCAGTCATTACTCCCCAGTTCCCCTCTCTGACTTTTACACCACTTTGCCTAATGAGAACGAAGAGCCTTATGATTACTGGTGGAGGCTGAACAAAGCAGCAGATGTAGCATCTGAATGTCTGAGGGAACAATGCTAATCGTTTGACATCCCAGGAACAGAGATTGCCCACATGTTCATCCACCATTGTCCGAGTAAAGATTCAGCTCTGACCTTTCGATCCAAGCCCATTGACAAGTGGTCAGCTCATGAAGTGCAAGATGTGTTAAATGCCCATAAATCCAGTTCAGCTTCAAACCCTCTGTCACGACATGTTGTGGTTAGACTGATAAGGCAAAAGTTTGCAAAGTTGATGTTAATGCAGCTTCTGTCTCTTACCATGACTCTGGATCGCAGCAGTGTAGATCTGCCAATCAGGCTAATCTGGAGAGAGTAATTGACATTCTGGAGAAATTTCTGCTGTGCAATTCATGGGCAGACTAACTCAGTTCAACGCAATGCCAGACTCCCGAGAATTGATGGCTTAGACGCCTTACCCTGTGCTATCCCAGCACATTCCCATGACTGACAGTCTGTTCTATACACCTGTGTCTGTCGAAAATGGCCGAAAGCTGAAAGCACTGATTGACAGCGGCTCTATGGCTTGCACCATAAACAAGACAGCTGGAGCTAACCTGTTAAAAGCCAATCCTAACTTGATAAAGACTTCGGCTGATAACATTGTTGTTGTTGGGTGTGGAGGTCATAGAGTTACTCCCGAGCAGGGACGGACTGGCCATCAGGAGGATCAGGAGCTTTCCTGATCGGCCGGTCCATTCCGGGCCTAACGGGCCGTCATATTTCACATATTTCACGGTCGGCGAGTTACAGTCCAGGACGTATTAAAACAAGTGACCATAGGCTGAAATTGATTGGCGGTTGGCCTGGCCGTCAAATTGAGAGAGAGAGAGTTCCTCTATAATTACATTAGAAGAAACCCAAAGTGAATGAGGGACGGGGAGCGACAGATCGCACACAACACCCCCCCCCCCCCGCCGGCTACTCCATCCAAAGTCCCGAGCCGAATTATTGTCCCAGTCCATCCCTGCCCCCGAGGGTATATATGATGTCACAGTCTCTGTTTATGAATGTAAAATGTTGATCCCTGTTTTGCTTGTGCCAGGCCAGACAGAAGAACTGATTCTTGGCACCAACGTCATCAAATCACTGTTGGCTGTACTGAGTAGCACTGTCAGCTATGGGCAGTTGATGAACACTACAAGCGGAGATGGGATGGATGAATCCTTCCAGTTTTTGTCTTTGCTCTCTAATACAGAGAGATGGAAAGGTGATATTGTACCAGACAAAGAGGGTACAGCCAAGCTTACAGGCAGTGTAACATTGCATCCACAGAGTGAATACCTAGTTTGGAGTAAACTCCCTAGCAAGGCTGTGGTGTCGGAGGGTAGTACTGTAGTCATAGAGCCCACTCAGTCTAACTCCAGGCCTAAGCAGATCTTGGTCGGCCGAGTCATTGCACCGCTGTTTGGTGATGGCTTGGTTCCTGTTAAACTAATTAACCCCACTGATCACCCTGTGACATTGAGAAGTAATGCAAAAATCTTGGGATTGAACGACTTAGACTTAAGTGCATGCGAAGTATCTCTGGAGTGGAAGAACAAACTTTTCAACATCATCACAGCACATGAGTCTATATTCTTAAGGAACAAGATGGATTGTGGCCTGGCTAAAGATTTTGTTCACAGGATCCGTCTGGTTGATGACAAGCCATTTTGTCTACCTTATCGCAGGATACCACCAAGTCACTATGAGAAGCAGAGAACAGCCCTGAATAACATGGAGGAGAGTGGCATTATAAGTAAGTCTAACAGTGAGTACGCATCACCTTTAGTACTGGTGTGGAAGAAGAATGACATGGAGGAGAGTGGCATTATAAGCAAGTCTAACAGTGAGTATGCATCACCTTTACTACTGATGTGGAAGAAGAATGACATGGAGGAGAGTTATAAGTAAGTCTAACAGTGAGTACGCATCACTTTTAGTACTGGTGTGGAAGAAAAATGACATGGAGGAGAGTGGCATTATAAGTAAGTCAAACAGTGAGTACGCATCACCTTTAGTACTGGTGTGGAAGAAGAATGACATGGAGGAGAGTTATAAGTAAGTCTAACAGTGAGTACGCATCACCTTTAGTACTGGTGTGGAAGAAGAATGGCGAACCCAGGATCTGTAACCATTTCAGATGGCTCAACGCCAGAACATTAGAAGATGCTCATCCTCTCCCACATCAGTCAGATGCACTCGCCGCTCTAGGTGGAAATGCCTTCTTCTCCACTAGTGACATCCGGCTTTTACAATGTGCCACTACATGCGGGAGACAGAAAATACACATCATTTTCATCACCATTCAGACTCCATGAATACAACCACATGCCTCAGGGCCTCACAAACAGTCCCGCTACATTTATGCGGATGATGATGTCAATTTTTGGTTTCAAAAACTTTACCCGCTTGTTGTGTTACCTCGACGATCTATTGGTCTTTGCCCCAACATAGAAGCTTGCACTCGATGGGTTGGAGATGGTGTTTTCCAGGCTGAAATCCCACAATTTGAAGCTCTCACCAAAGAAATGTCATTCTGAGGAGGTCAGTGAAATTTCTGGGGCATCTCATATGTGAAGATGGAGTTTGTACTGATCTTGAGAAAGTGCAGGCCATCACTGATGTGCAAGTATCTGATTTAATGGACCCCAATGGCGTCACTCCTTGCCCTAAGAAAATCTGATCATTTTTGGGTATGGTCTTGTATTATCAACATTTTATTGAGAGATGTTCAGCCTAAGCCCCTTTTCAAGCTCATCTCCCAGCCAGACACGCAGTGCCTCAAAAAGAGATTGAGAAATCCTAAAATGAAAGTTGTGAACGTTAAGTTTAAACAATCAGACTGGACTGAGGAATGCAGATGTGCATTTGAAACCTTAAAGCATGACTTGCTTACGAGTGTAACACTGGCTCACCCTGATTTTAATGACCATTTTATAATGGCTGTGGATGCATTTTTTGATGGGTTGGGAGCAGTACTCTCACAGATCCCCAGAGGCAGTGACATGGCGATGCCAGTGGCTTTTGCGAGCAAGACACTTTCACGTTCTCAAATGAACTACACTGCACACAGGCTTGAGTTTTTAGCGTTGAAATGGGCAGTATGTGACAAATTCCATTACTCGTTTAAAGGTCTGACAACAACCCAATTACATACATACTTACCGAACCAAGACTTGATGCATGTGAACAGCGTTGGGTAGCAAAGCTGGCATCCTACAGTTTTGATTTGAAGTATGTTCCAGGATCTAAAAACATAGTGGCAGATGCACTCAGTAGGGAGCCTTTTGTCCAGTCCAGTGTCAGTCATCGCCTGGTGACAGAGCCATACCATGCTTTGTTAAATCACCTGAATGGTGTGGTGGATGAAACAGTTCAAGATGCTTTCAGATACACAAACAACTGTCAGCTTGTGAGTACAAATGAAACATGCTTTGATCTCTCCCACACAGCTTTCCAGGGCAAGTTAACCTCTCAGGAGATCTTTGCTCTCTTAGATGCACACTGTTCTGGGGGGACAAGTCGAGTAATGGGAACAGGAGTCATTCCTCATCTGGAGAAAGAGGACTGTGCCACTGCTCTGCCTACAAGCACTCTTCTGACTATGAAGGAGCAGGACACCACTGTGAGTAGAGTGATTTACTATGTCCAGAGACACAAAGGTCCTGACAAACGTGAGTGTGCAAAAGAGCCTCGTAGTGTAATCAAGCTGCTCAAGCACTGGAACAAACTCACACTGCAAGATGGAATGCTATATAACATGAAAAGCGATCACAACATGAACAAAAAGATTTTCCAGTTCATTGTACCAGATTGCCTGAAACAGCAAGTGCTTCATGGCATACACAATGCTGCAGTTCACCAAGGACGCACACGTACACTCTCATTGGCCAGACACAGGTTTTTTTGGACAGGTATGGCACATGATATTGTGCATTATGCCTAAAACTGCCAGTGTTGTATTGTTGGTAAGATGCCGGAGCCTCATGCTCGTGCTCCTCTGGAGAACATTCACACCACAGAACCCATGGAATTGATCTGGATTGATTTCTGGACAGCAGAGCAGGGAGACAACAACTCCGTAGATGTTCTCGTAGCGACGGATCATTTCACCAAGATGGCCTTCGCTTTTCCTTTTAAGAACCAGTCAGCTAAACAAGTGGCTCACCAGTTATGGATTGATATTTTCTGCATATATGGCTTTCCAAAATGTGTGCATTCAGACCAGGGGGCTAATTTTGAAAGTAAGCTCATCAAGGAACTGTTGGGTATGGCTGGGATAAAGAAATCGCACACTACGCCCTACCACCCAATGAGCAACGGGATTACAGAGCGCTTCAACCGTACCCTTGGGAGCATGATCAGGGGCCTCATTTATAAACGTGGCGTACGCACAAAAGAAGGCGTACGCCGCTCTCTACGCAATAATTGGGATTTATAAAAAGCAAACTTGACTGGAAAATATGCGGTCCTTCACGGAAACTCTGACCCATGCGTATGCACAAAAACGTGTGAAATGAGAAATGGCGACACCGCCGGCAGATGTGTGAAACACGTGAAGCTATCTGAAACTGCAGACCATTGTGTAGCTAAACGAAATCGAAATAATGTCTCTTTTTAATAATATGAACATTTCACAAAGCCATTCTTACAATCAACTACTACAATGTTCTTACTATCAACTTAAAAGCAAACAAAGACATATTTGCAAAAAGAACACTCAAACATGTTCTGTAATTATATTGGCATGTTATGTAATTCATCCTCATAAATAAAACAAAATAATGTTTAAAACATATCCTTGTCGATGCGTCCGTCTGGCGGATATCTATCTAATCTATACATTTGATTAGATAGATATCTTCATTTTCCACTGGGGAAAGTTGTGTTCATAAATGTCATCAGCTACGGAATCATGGTGTTCATGTATATGCCGTTAGTCCGTTTCATTTCCATCAATCAATTGTTCCATCGTGACGGATGTCTGAACCATTTTGAAAGCTGGAATTAATTCCATTTGCGCATAATCCCATTTACAATTACATGAATACCAACATCTGTAGCTGATCAGATACAATCACCTACATGGTTATAAAAAGCCATTATGCCAACCCAATGCGTAATGACGCACAATGGCTGATCTTGCGCTGTTAGAAGATGTGGCAAAAGGAAGGATTCGGAGGGAACGCATTTTCAGACAGCAAGAAGACTTGCTGGCAAATGAGGTTGAGTGGCTTATGAGCCGGTTCCGATTTTCTCGGGGCGTCCTGTTGGACCTCTGTGCTCTATTGGGCCCAGCGTTACAGAGGAGCACTCGGAGAAACCACGCCGTGCCAGTCCCACTTCAAGTATTTCTGGCGACTGGCACTTTCCAGAGGGAATTGGTTGAAAGGTCTGGGATTTCACAGCCAAACCTTAGCCGGGTTATGCCAGACGTGTTAATAGGTGTAATTGGTGTGTCCCATGATTACATAAAGTTTCCTTACACCGCAGTTGAACAGGCAAACAAAAAAGAGCAATTTCAGCTATGTCCGGTTTCCCAAATTTAATCGGTGCTATTGACTGCACTTATGTCGCCATAATAAGGGCACCAAATGAGAATGAAAATGCTTTCATTAATCGAAAGCATTTTCATTCGATCAATGTCCAAATAATTTGTGATGCAGACATGTTGCTGTAATGTAACCAATTTTCCCCCACCCGTGGCAGACACACTTTCGCGTTGAAGCGCTAGACGCTTTGACGTCGACTGATATCTTGACCACTTTTATTTGGGCCACGGTCCGACTTTCATACAGCGTCTCCAACCTTTTGCCACTCCAACACCTTTTCGGCATTGGTAATAGGCACACTTTGCCCTTCAAACAACATTTTCCTCCTCTTTTCCACCTCGCCAACAATATTTTCTACTTCACATTGAGTGAAGTTTCTTTTCTTGGTTTTCCTCTCTCTGTTTGCCATGATTTCTCAATCAATGAATATTAATTTATGGGCGTTTCACTGACTTTTTGGGATATTATAGGCGTGACATGCAGCCGCAAAAGCCGCGCCACATTTACAGTTGATTGTGATTTATAAAGGGAAAACGGCGTAGGACGTGCGTGCGCACGGTTTTATAAATCTGAATATTTCTTTGCGTACGCACGTCCTATATTTCGTCCGTATGCCACTTCTGACGCAAATCCACCGCAAAGTTTTATAAATGAGGCCCCAGAGCCTTACCCCCCAAGTCCAAGGCAAAGTGGCCCCAGTCATTACGAGTGCTGACTTTCTGTTATAACTGTACTGTCCATGAAACAACAGGCTTTGCACCTTTTTACCTCATGTTTGGGAGAATTCCCAGACTCCCGATTGATGTAATGTTCCAACATGCTCTGAAGAACGATTGCATCGTCACCCATTCATATTTTGTGTCCCACCTCAAAAGAGACCTGAGTGAGGCAGCAGAGGTTGCTCAGAGGCACAGTGTAGCAGAACAGGCTCGACATGCCAAGCTCTTCAACTGAAAGGAAAAAGGCTCACCATTGACCATTGGGGACAGGGTCTTGTTGGCAAACAGAGGAGAAAGGGGGAAATGGAAAGTCGCAGATAAATGGGAGTCAATCCCCTATGAAGGGATGCCAGTAAAATCAGCAATCAATGTCTACCGTGTGAAGGACACAGTCACTGGCAAAGTACTGGCAACAGTACACCGGAATCTACTCCTTCCTGTAGGTTTCCTGTTGAGAGAGGATGATGTAGACCTTTCGTCTGATTCCTTGTCAGTTGGCATTGGAAGTGGCCATGGTGCTGCCCTGCCTTATGAGCTACTGGACAGTGGCGACAAAACAGTACAGGGGATTTTGCAATCTGGAAAGAATGCTGGGCCTGATTGAAATGTTGATGATTTACCCGGTCCATCTGACAGAGCAGAGGATACTCCTGATGTGGATGATGTTGTCAATGACACTCATGTATGTGCTGGATGTGTGCAGACTGATCATCCAGGAATAATGACTGGCTCCCATCACTGACCCATCCAGCACATACATGAGTGTCATTGACACATGGAACAAGCACAGAAACTAGGGACATACACAGACTATAAAGGCAAAACTAAAACACCATGCGAAGCACTGAATGAACACTAGGGGGAACTACAATATTACACAAATGGAAGCTATCTAACAAAAAGACACACAAAGGGGAGTAACTGAAAGTAAGGGAGTCCTTATACCAGCCCACACTGGGCTGGATGCGACACAGACTTAATGACTACAGACCAGTCTGCACACAGCCATCCCACTCAGCTCCCCACAGACTCACCAGCTGATGTACACTCACATGTTCCCAGTATTGCAGTCTCAGAGTCAGTTGAGCGTGTAATTTTCACCCAGCCAAACCAGGTATTACCAGACGTGACTATGACTAGGACTGGCAGGATCATTAAACCTCCAAAGAGATTAATTTGTAAGACAAATGACCAAGTGGTAGAGGTTTCACGGTCTTCAGTGGGTTCTTTTGTTACTTTTGTGTGAAATGTTTTTGCAGTGTAGCCTGACTTTATAATGTATGTTTGTGTATCATGGTTCCTGAGTGTAGACAGATAAACCATTTTTCCCATTGAGTTTTTGAGCTGTGTCAATTAGGAGAGGTGTAAACGGCATCTCTAATGTCTCTATTAAGGTTTAGGTTTTGGTACCAGCCTATCCTTGCATATCTCTGTAGGAGGAGTTTTGTTGCTTACTATTATGCATTAATGCTCAATGTTATCCACTCAGGATCTTAAAAAGTTACATACTGTATGTGAAATGTAAAAAATGTTTTTGTTCTCTCTGCTTTTGGATGCGCTTCCCTGATTTAGCAGAATTTAAGGGGGGTGTATGTAACGGGTTGTAAATAGGTTCTGGTAAATTCCTGCATAAATGGGGAGAGCACCGTCTGACGTTACTTTCACATTGCGCTGCAGCGCTAAAAATAATGAATTCTGGGTAATCTACATCAGAACTCCTGATAATTGCTGTGGGCTGTTCACGTCTCTGTCTGCAAAGTCGACATATCTCTGTTTTACTGCAAATGGCCAAAGAGTTGTTTGATTCCAAGTTGGCTATACCACACTACAGAAAAGTAATACCCTGCAGTTAATTCGATCTCCTCCTCCCTTTCTGAGGGTCAGGGAGATGATCATGACGTAACAGTCCAAACAGGCTGCGCTAGAGAAAGCGATTTCTCAACTTGTGGCAAAAGACACTATTTAAGAGGCTACGAGGGGAAACAAAATGAGTCTTTACTCCCAGTACTTCTTAGTGTCAGAGAAGATGGGAGGTGCCTGAGAGCCCTTTTTGCATGTTGACTGTCAGAGACCTGATGAGTGTTCATCAGTGGGACTTCTGCTTGAGCATAGACCTGTTCGACGCATACTTTCACATACTAATTTTACAGACATTGAGAGTTACTTCGGTTTGCCTTTCAGGGCGGGTCTTGTTAGGGTTTGCAATTTCAACTTGAGCATTTTCTAAAATCTTGGAAACAACCTTGACATTGTTCGGAGAAGGCAATAACAATTCAGGCATAGATTGACGATTTTATCATTTTAGCCAGATCATCGGACCAGGCCATGTTTTTGTTTTCACCCTGAAATGGCACACCTAATTCAATTAGTCAACTACACTTTAAGCCTTTGATTTATTCATCAGGTGTGCCATTTCAGGGTTAAAACAAAAACATGGCCTGTCTGGGGATCCCTAAGGAGAGGTTTGAGAACCACTGATTTTAAAAGATTGAGAGGTGCGTGTTTGGTCAGACAACTGCAAAACTGTAGCCTTCATAAACAGCTAGGGGGTGATGTTCCCCGCTATGCACTAGTTGGTGATCGATCATTGTAAATGAGCGCAAGACCATTTTCATGGCGCATTCCATATCGTTCAGACACCCTGCCTCAGGCTCAAGTTAAGCTGCAGTCACCTCCCGTTTTCACGCAACTACTGTGTTTTTGTCCTGAACGGGAAAAGCTAATGCATATAGGATTGTCTGAATGAGTCATTAAGAGTATCCCGAGCGCTCATTCTTTTTTCTATATCCAGAAATTATGCATGCAGATGGAAACTTTTTGCCAATTTGTGTACAATGCGTGAGGTTGATCGGCAAAGCTGTGAGGTTAATTTCTTACAACAGCTTTTGGAGGAGGGGAAGTCGCCAGGAACAAATAAGGTTTTCTGCAATTTCTGCATGTTGTGATGGATTCGGAGACACTACGGTCTTTGTGCATCCATTGGAAATGCTTTTCTGAAAGGGGCTCGTTGCCTACGTCCTACTCTTAGGACGAGACTCTCGAAGTGGGATCTATTAATTGTTTTGTAGTCTCTCCAGAAACCGCCTTTGAGCCCTTCAATCAGCTGCCCTTGAGCATGCCCTCCATGAAGACGGCACTACTTCTCGCTCTATCCTTTGCTAAGAGGGCGAGCAATGTTTGTGCACTGTCTGTGCATCCTGACTGCTGTATTATCAATGTTGAGGCCTAATCCAGCTTTTCTTCACAAAAAGATCAAGACCTCTTACAGGTCAAGTATTTTGGAGTTGAGGTACTTTTCTTCCTCTCCTTTTGAGAACAAAACGGAGAGGAGGCTGCACTCACTGTGTTCGATTAGGGCCTTGTCTCTATGTGACCAGAACAGTGCTGAGCAGATCGATGTCACAACTGTTGTGTGCTACAGGTCTGTGGCATTGGGACGTCCCTTTGTCTAGCGGACATTTGGCTCACTGGCTATGTGAAGCTATTTGCTTGGCTTACAGGGCAGTGGAGCTGCCTGCGCCCAAGGGCATCAGGGCACATTCAAAACTGGTGTTGCTGCGCCCGCTGCGTTCTTGGGTGGCACAGGAGTTAAGGAGATTTGTGAGGTGGTCTCCTAGGCATCGCTGTCTCCATTCATCAGATTTTACTTGAAGGATGTCTCTTCGAGTGGTTTTGAGCCACTCTGTTTTTTCGTTCGGGGGCCTCCGGTACAGGATATCAGTGAAGAAATGTTTTTTTTTCCCCCCGGATTCACTGTAGATTGGGAGTCATTTATTTTTATTGATCCTTAGTTTTTCACTCTGTGAAACTTAGTGTTTTTGGTACCATTCATCACACTGTAATGAGTGTTCCTGTGGTGTCACGGTACTCCATAGTGAATAGAAGAGTTGAGGCAGGCGCGAAGGAGAGGCAATCAAATGTAGGTTATTTGAAACAACACTTAGAAACCAAATACTGCCACGGGGGGCGAAACAGGAAATAATTACGGCACACGCAACAGAGAACATTGACCGACATGGACTACTACAACACATGAGGGCTAATGAACTACACCTGGGACATAATCAACAGAATGAACTTAACAGACACAGACTAGACACCACGTAATGCACGAAACAAATACAAGAGGGAACCAAAACCTAACAAATACACAGGACAGAAATCAAAACAACACACATGGCAGTAACTAGAACACTAAACAGTCCCTTTTACAGCCCATCCAGGGCTGGACGGTACATGTGGGCTATAACTGTGTGGGGATGCGTTCAACTTGTTGTAATATTTGACCCCAACACTTTTTGGTTCGTAGAGTACTGGCAAGGATTGCTTTTATTCTTTGAGGTATAGCGGGTTGCTTGTCCTGGGGATTAGAGTGATCAAGGGGTACATTTACCGGCACATAGCTCCACCATTAACCCATGGGGCAGAGCTCCACTCTTAGATCTAGAGTAACAGAACAACTGTAACTATCGTTTTGTTGCCAGCGACGTCAAATGATGCATGATGCATACGTTGACTGTTAGCTGTGAAGTTTAAATAGTAACATTGATCCCTTCAAGACTGCTGTTTATACATAGAAAGGTTGCTGTGTTTACTTTGCCATTTGCTCTGTTTCTTTCGATAAGTTGTTTTGGCTGGTTTATCTCAGTTTTCAAGTCTTGCAAGTCAAGAGCCATATTCCTCAGCCACTAACAAAACCAATTCTTCCTTTAAGAAGTCAAGGTTAGATGGGTTTAAAGCTTGTATACCCCTCATGATTTTGCTGCTAGAGTTGGAAAAGCGCCTGTCCCCCTCACTGATCTTTGAGTCTATGATGGGAATGAATATACCTATTCTAAAGTCATCTTTGCTGTCAACATGTGTTTGCTGTCCAAGTGTAGATGTTACAAAAGTATCATGGAGTCTCCTAGATGTGTGTTTGGTTATTTGTGATTTGACAATGGTAGAAATGTTGCAACCATTGCATGTTTCAATTGCTGTACTCCACAGCTCATTAAAACTCTAATCTTTGCGATAATCTTCCAATGTCTTTCTGAGGGTTTCGGTAAGGTCAACTGCTTTGGTAAGGTCCAACTTGGTTTCGCCTAGCACTTTTGTGAAGACTGCAAGGAGCCCTATGAAATTAAAGTCAATCTGAGAACATAGTCCTCTTGCATCTACAGCTCTCTGTGAATTGGCCTCATCTGAAATTTCATCCAGCACTCTTATTACTGCAGTCAGCCTGTCCATAAGGTTTCTACATGCAGCATAGCGACAGGCCCATCTAGTGTCACTTAGCCTTGATAGTTCTCGTGGTGCCCCATTGAACATTTCTTTTTGAACATCCACCCACTTAATGTGAACATATGAGCCTGACATGAATGTGTACAGTCTTTCAAGCAAAGTGAAAAAACATGCACATTCTGAGACATTTTACACTGTCCACAATGACAAGATTCAAACAGTTTGCCCTGCAGTGAACATAAAAGGCATATTGGGCAACTTCCTCAACCCTTTTTTGGACCCCAGAGCACCTGCATGACTGCAGCCCCATCATAGCCTTGGCCCACCAGACTCTCTTTGTATCCCAGTACATACTTTTTCATAAATGAAATAAGGTTCTCTGTCAAACTGGCTGCATCTAAGTGCTCTGCTTTCTGGTACTTAAGGAAGCTTACCTGAACAATACCAGTATAGTAATATCTTATGACCAGAGACAGCTGCTCCTTTTTTGGAGTGTCTTTAGCCTCATCTGCTAAAATAGAAAGGTGCTCACTTTCTCTAACCTCTTTTACAATTTCTTCTCTCACCATTTCTGCTAAACATTTCAAAATCTCCTTTTGAGTGCTTTGCTTGTGTATTTTGCATTTCTGGGACCCTGTGACTAGGGCTGGGCACTGAACATCAATACTTTTATGGCACCGAAATACTTCAGTGCCAATTTTCGGTTCCAAAAGCGTCTGTGAGCCAATAATCATTTAGCATATTCGCGTGTAATGACAAGGTCACCAGCGATTGGCTGTCTAACGCAACTTAAAACACGTCATGTGAAAGAGACACCACCAAGACGCAGAGGATTTCTGAAGATACTTGGAGTCGTATACCGTTTATAATGTTATTTGACCATGCAGCATCTTTGTTTTTCCGACGTAATGGTAAGGTTACACATTTTGGAAATACTTGACAGATAAGTGTAATTTCACTACTTAAACTGAACACAGGTTTACTACTGCCGTTGTTGCGCTCATTTCGATTGACAATCGAAACTCAATTATTTTCCCACGTAATGTTGACTGCTCTATGTATGTTAGCTTGTGCTGCTAGTCGGTTGCTCTAGTTGGCTCTGTCTATTTCCCCCTTCACATTAGCTTCTGCGCGTATCCACCCTGATGTTAGGAATAGGAAGAACATACAAGAAAGTGTCAATACCCTCACATTAGCAGCAAGAGGGAACATTTCCTAGGAAAGATAAGATCAGTGCCACAGAGCAGACACAGGGGTTATAAATTACGCCGGTTGCTTCGTTTGTCTGTTGCGTATAATACTATGCTGGAGCCTTCGTCTTTTGTGTTTCTCTGTTAAGTAGCTACTCAATTTCTATTACTCCAGCCTAGTTTTTAAACGCTGCGGTTCGAACTCAGTTATTAGGACATATCAACACTCTTTTTTTAATTGTATTGGATGTCGTTTTCAGCCTCATAATCTGAACAAACAAACAAACAGCAAGCCGCTAAAGGAACCCAGCACTACTTGAGCTGAAAACAACCAGATCATCCGCATACATCTACAATCATACACACAGTGTTACAAAAACATTCAACTGTGAAATAATGTTGTATGTGGCCCTACGCTAAAGTCAAGTGACGACACTATAAAAGACCATTGCAGTGCTTTTCTCACTCCCTTATTCCTCCTACCGGTTTCTATGGCCACTTGACCAGTGCGAATGCAAATAGCAAAACCGGTTTTGGGGGAGAGTAGTTAGTAGAACTGTTTAGAAGTGGACTGTTCCTATAACTATGTTCCTGTAACTACTTGATCGGAAAGCGGCTATTGTTTAAGGTTTGCTAGCTTTTTTGACAGTGGTGGCCCCATGGTGGAGGTGAGCAAGCTATCGATATAAAGGGAGTTCTTTACCAATATAGCATCTTTAGCCTGGATAACCTTTTTTACTGTTATTGTCAGTAAAAAGAATGAAACATTATATTGTTATGTTTTGTGCTTTACTAATAAACAATTAATGTGGAAATTAAAGGTTTTGGGTTTACTGTATTCTGTTGCTGTTGAAATGGATAAAAAAAAAAATTGTATCGAAAAAAGTATCGTTAAGGAACCGGTATCGAAACTGAGGTATCGAAATTGGCACCGGATCAAAAGATTTTGAACGATGCACAGCCCTACCTGTGACAGATGCTTTTTTCACTAAGGCATCATGTTTACTAACAAGATGTAAAATCTCAAGGAAATTTCCCCCGTTTTTTGAGGTTTCCGACTCATCATGGCCACGTTGGGAAATATTCTGTGTGGCTGTCAACAAGGTTTCAGCCAAAGTTTTAATGTACTTTTGATTTTCAACAACAAGGTTTCAGCCAAAGTTTTAATGTACTTTTGATTTTCAACAGCAAGGTTTCAGCCAAAGTTTTAATGTACTTTTGATTTTCAATTACTTGTTTTTGATTTTCATCTCCCATCATTCCCAGAACAATTGTATTTTTCTTGGCCATTCTTTTGAACTCACTCCATGCAATCATGGCATTCACATGTGTCTGATCTGGCATGTACACTAAACCCACTGTCTTTGGATGTGGCCTTCTTCCAGTTAGAATAGCCATTTTCTTTTGTGAATACACTGTTTTTTAAATGTGCAAATTCCCTGTGGAAGCTTCTTTTTGCTGCTCCGTGTTGTGTCTTTGGGAATGTCTTTAAATCAGGCTGCACTGCTGCATCACCTTTACATTTTGATATATCTTAAAAAAGAATGAGGAGAGTGGCAAATATAATTATCCTATGCAATTTTACAGTACATGGACATAGCCAATGCATACAAGTGGCATTATATAGTATCCTGCTGTACGGCAATGTATATGGAAGAATGAAAACATACCATGTGGTCCAGGGGGAATTGCAGGTCTACCCTCTTCCTCTCTGTCATCTTTCTCCTCCCGATCACTCCCTGCCTCTTTCCCTCTCTCTGAATCTGGAACCTCCTCTTCATCCCTCACGGATTCTTCTATTTCCTCATCTCCTTCACTTATTTCCTCATCTCCTTCACTTATTTCCTTTTCTCCGTCACTTATTGCCTTGTCCGCTTCTGTGGTCTTCTCCTGCTCTGACCCTCCTGGTCTCTCCAGTTTACTGCTTTCTCCTACATTTCCCTCATTTTCGCCCTCCTGTGTACTTCTTTGAATTTTCTTATAAAAAGCTGGCAATATCCCCACCTTTAGCCTTCCTTTTCATGTTTAGGCTCCAGCTAATTTCTTCAGCTACTCTGGCCTGCAAAAGTCAATATGTGAAAAGCTCTGGTTATCCTTGTATTACATTACACTGTAAGGCCCTGTAGCCAGGGGCAGATTAAGGTGGTCAGGGGCCCCTAGGCTTCTCTTTGTGTGAGCCCCCTCCCCTAATCATTGTGCTTTACTGGAAAAATGTATTTAGTGCCATACATGGTCCACATGCAAGTATAGTGAACTGGCATACACACACATTGAGACAGCCAACATTACAGTGTTTTCTTTACATTGCTTCAAGTGGTGAACCACAACAGTGAGACAATTACCACCATACCACATAGGTACAATGAGAAATTGAACATTACAGACAAAACACAAATACAAACAAGCATAAGGCCCAGTGCTTAGAATCAGCCCTTTAATTATGATCAAGAAACACTACAACCAAAACTAACATCAACAGAGATGTAAGTGGAAAAGAACACCAGATATAACCCTCTGCCTCAACAGCTTCAAAACAATCAAAATGGAAATGTAACTACACCACACTGAAATATAAATGCAACACTTTTGTTTTTGCCCCCATTTATCATGAGCTGAACTCAAAGATCTAAGTCTTGTAAGACTTCTATATACACAAAAGGCCCATTTCTCGTAATTATTTTTCACAAATCTGTCTAAATCTGTTTTAGTGAGCACTTCTCTTTTGCTGAGATAATCCATCCACCTCACAGTTGTGGCATATCAAGATGCTGATTAGACAGCATGATTATTGCACAGGTGTGCCTTAGGCTGGCCACAAAAAAGCCCACTCTAAAATGTGCAGTTTCATCACACAGCACAATGCCACAGATGTTGCAAGGTTTGAGGGAGCGAAACTGACAACTCCCTGGCAGCCATTTTAAGCCAAAACAGGTGGATTCAGCACCACAGCCAGCTCCGCAGCCTACTGAATTGCAATTCAATTGCAAAATTAAATTGCAAATAAGCAATTCAGTAGCCTGCAGAGCTGGCTGATAACTGCACATTTTAGACTGGCCTTTACAAGGTCTCTTTACAACCTCCTGTCCATAGGTCTCTGATTACTGTAAAATATCAATGACAATCACAGTTACTTCTGAAATTCATAATTTTGGGTGTAATTTGTGGAGGTTTCATCACACATCTCTGCATTCTTTGGAGCTTCTGGCGTTTTCCGGCATATGGATGGTCCTCCAGCTGTTGGTGAAATGCATGTATGTGTGCAGTGTGGATTGCAATAAACACTCAGTGACACACTCTCTTCACTATGTATTCTGGCTCACTATCGTCCATCTACTATCCAACCTACTCAACAGCCCACAAAATTGAGACTGTAAACATCTGAGTTGCATGTCTACTCTTCACCCCTGATTTTAGTTGCTACACCTGCGCATCCAAATTCCCTGCATTCCAAATATTTAAGTGCTAAATAATTACACTCATGTTTAATTTGGATGAAAGGATGTACAGATCTATCTTAAGAAATGATTGAGTAACATAGTACTGTCCAGGAATAATATTTTTGTATTAGTTTTTTTGCCTTTAAATAATTCAAGTTCAAAGTCTAAAGTATTTATTGTCACATGAACCAAACGATTCAGAATTGTTCATAACTTCGTAGGAACAGCTGAAGAGAGCCACTAAATGCGAGAGTGAGGGAGAGAAGGGATGACATGCAGCAAATTGTTATTTCCTTTAGTCAAAGTATTGGGTCAATGGATTTTCTATTGTAACATGACCTAGAGCTTGCATTACATATTGAATTTGAATTAGTGCACAATGTTGACGTGTGGAAACTTTGGTTTTGTTCTTTACACCACAACTGTTGTGTTGCCAATGTTAAGGAATAGCTCTTTGTAGGTCTAAATGATATGAGCATAGCCTATAACCAATGGTACAGTAGGTACAGACGATTTAGTAAATTTCAATTCTGTTACTCCCGACCGTAGACGTAGGTTTGCAAGCCATTTTTTCCAGCGTTTTTCTGGCATTTTTCCCCCTTATGACCAACAACCTTTTTGGTACACGATAAAAAACTCCTTGTGGTTTCTCGGTTTGGTCGATTTGAGCAACCATAAACGATGCAAAACATAGGCATTTTCAGTTTGTTATAGTGCTTCCTAAATGTAGCAAATCACTTAATGCAATCCATCTGTATTTCGCGCCATGGCAACACATTGACGTGACGTCATATGCAAACAAGCTATTAGGGTCTTTTTTGTTCGCGCTGAAGTAAATTTAAAATAAGAAAAATTTGACTGGCCAATCCGAGGCCCCTGCACACGTTAGGGCCCCTAGGCTGCACCCTACGCAAGCCTGTGCATTAATCCGCGTCTGCCTGTAGCTATATTATTATTATGTTATAGTAGCCTATAACAAATATAAAATCAGAAGAGATTTATCACATGCACACACCAGTTATGTTTAGACTACTTAATCCTATTGTATTTGTTATTTTCTCCGTTGCATCCTGGGTTAATTTGTGCAGCCTTATTGCTGTGATATGTGAGAGTACAGTAAGTGGATTTTATAGGACTGCTTACTGTTGCTAATCAAATAAAAAGGATCAATCTTTCAACTGGCACTGTATTGTCTGTGTTGTAACGCAACGTCGGCGAAACGGCGACCATCAGTAAACATTAAGGATACAAACTACATTTAATATTTTATATTAAGCTCTTTTTGTCTAGTGCTCTTAATCCCGAGAGAGCGATATGAACGCCTACTCGCGATTTCGCTTAACGTAATAGACTCGCTGTTTTTGCTGATGCTGAATCGTCTTAAGCATACATTAGCCTACATTCATTACAAATGTAACTTTTAAGTTAAACATGTGTGTTTAAAGTACACCTGGGGAAACTCACTTCACCTTCAGAGGATCGCGGGCGGCAGCTCAGTCGCTCCAGCAGGGTTGTGTGTTGTGATGTGTCGTTCGCGAACGATTCATTCTTTTTGAAAGACCCGAAGAACTAGTTTGTGAATCGGTAAACTGGCGGAAAGGTTCAGGGCTGTTTCCTGTTCCTTCAGTTCTCTTCATTATCGGGAACAAACTAAATATACTTTACTTTTTTGAAAACTAAAAAAAGATAAACATTTGTATTAGGACTATTTAATGGAAGGAACTAGTATATTGATCCAGTGGTTAAAATATTTCAACTTAAATAATAAACTAGCAATATTGACATTTCACAATATCTAACTAAAAACAAATGAATGGACAATATAATAATGTTTATTTTTGGAAATGTTATATATTGTCCCTGTATTATTTATGTGGTTAGAAAACAAATTAAAATATATAAATAATCGGTGTAAAATTAGGGCTGACAGTACTCACGAATGGAATGTTACTTAGTACCTATTTCGAGACCATAACTTATTTTGGATGGCGGGGTAGAACAAAGTGGATGGTCAAACTTGTTTTAACATCGTTATTTACACCAGCAGTCTTCCTGCACGGACTTCGGTGGCAGGGAGGACTCACTGAATGAATCTACTGCTAGAACTAATAGTTGATGAACGTGAGACTCGCTGGAAATCGTTTCGCTAATCAGTGAACAAATCTTTTCAGTGAACTGAATTAAAAGGTTTGTGTCCCTGAAATGAATCGAAATGCCCATCACTAGTTTGAGCCAGACAGCCACTCGCACGTTTGAATCAGGGATTTTACGTAGCTAAGCATTTGAGGGGCAGGGGGCTAAAAATACATTTCAAATTAAAAACTAAATTGTTCACTTTTGGTTAATGTATTGTTTAGTTCAATGTTTTGAGAGGTGTGTGGACATAGTGACGGTTTGTTTTTAAAAGTACAGTTTTTGGATCACCAAAGTTAGGGGGGGCAAGGCTTTAGAGTGGTGGGGCACCTGCCCCCCCTTGCCCCCCTGTAGATCCGCCCATGATATATGCCAATGCTAACTAATTATTTGAAGTTAACTGCACTTTTAAAACAGAAAGGAATAATTGGTCAACATTTACAGAAAATAGGTACTTGAATTGATTCATAATTTTTCTTTTAAATGTAACTTATTTTAATTTAGTTTCATGTGGTTAAAACGCAGCCCATTTTGACAATGGTTGAACTTAATTGCTTGGCTCTTTTTTGAAGACTCTACTTAAAAAATGTTAATACACAAACATTTTTATTACTGAGTTGTACCAAATTAAAAAACCAAGAAGTTTGCTAACCTAACAAAAAGTAGTATTTTTTGTAAGATCTATGTAACAGTTTTTACACTGTACACTACTTGCAGTGATGGGTCATCTTAATGCTACAGGATACAAATTTATTTTACACAATTGGTGCTTCTAACTTTTAGAAGGTCCTTCCCTGTTCAGCATGACTGTGCCCCAAAGCGGGGTGGGGGGGCAACCCCATATTATTACCCATGATTTTGTAATGGGATGTCCAACAAGCTCATATGGGTGTGATGGTCAAGTGTCTGCATACCTTGGCTGTGTTGTTCTTCAAACTATTAAAATATGTTAAGGAGTTATGACTTGTTATTATGAGTTGTGTTATATTCGGTTAGAATTTGGTTATTTTTGACTGTTAGAAGTATCTAGTAACCAGGAAAAAATTTGTACAGCCACACACATATATTTGTATGTAGATCTAAGCCATGATATCAATAGCTTCTTTATTGAACATATTATGAACAATATTCATAAGCAATCAATGTGGGATGGCCTCTCTTCAGCTGCAGCTTTGAGGCGTTGAAATGTTTCAACAGCCTGGTAGTAAAATACACAATGTTGTTTTAGTAACATAAAATAATTTCACCACAACTGAAGCAGATTTAAAGTGAATGAATCAAAAGTTCTCAATTTTATGAATATGTATACAATAAACCAGATTATTGAAGTCTGATTCGGTTTAATCATTTATTTTGTTAGAAAGGTAGAAACTTACCTTAATTTAGTACGGTCATTTACCTAAAACAAATTGAGATTATATTTAATGTCTACTGAAATGAAGCTCAGATACATTTCAAGTAAAACTATAGTAAAACAACTATAATTTCTCTTAGTATGTATTCAAGCTGTAAAATATAATGCCTGAATATAAACTCTCCTACTTACAGTTTGTATGCTGCAGATATATATTCTGACATTCCAGAGTAGCAGTACCGGGATAATAACTTGCATCACATATTACTTTTATCTTTCGTCTGTCCTTCAGAAAAATGTCTTGTTTAAGATCCAGCCAATAATAATTTTCTTTTGATATTTTGCAACCCGCTTTGTATAAAAAGAGATAATAAAACATTTTCAGAGCTCCACACATTTAAAACCAGATTACAATCTTCATGCAGCAGTTAGTTGTATCCAACAGTTAAATAAACTAATATGCTAATCTAGGGTACGGGACTGTATAAAAAGATTAAATAAGTACAAGATAGACCCCGCCCAAAGAAAGGCCTGTATTTTGAAGATGTGTGTGGCAATGATTGCACAGTTTAAATGAATCCCTGCCATACTGAAGGTTTTTAAACACTATAAAGCCTTCATTTCAGCAAATTACTCAGTATACATTAAAATAATAGAATAAGATAATAAACAATTACAGTATATCAACCAAAACAATTTAGGAGTTCACTCAGTGTATAATGTTTTTGATGAATACATCAAATTTACCTGTACAATGGTTAACTGTCACCTGTCCATTCTGGCATTGAACATCAGCAACCATAAAATTTCTGTTATAATCCTTACAGGGAAATGTCTGAATTTCTCCTTCTTCTACAAACATATCTGTTTTTACATCCAGCTGGATAAAAGTGGTGGGGAAGACTGTACAAGGTTCTGGTTTAAAAAAGGAAAACAACTATGTTTAATATCCTGTATGATGAGAGATCTACTATGTGAGATGACATCTGTGCTTATTTTAACTAGTGATTAAATTACCAGTACTTACTTTTACAAACAGGTTTATCTGACCAAGCTCCATTACTCTGACACTTCACCAGTGCTGAACCCTGAAGTTTATAATACCTTGAGCATTTGTACATCAGTGAAGTTGGAGTAGTACTGACAACATCACCATCAAGAACATTTGGATGCTCTCCACATCTATCAACTGAAAAAGAAATACTGTAAAACTCATCAGGATTACAACGAATATGTTAAAGTGTGGAGAAATTGCACAAAAATAAGCAATTATTTCCCAATTTGGACAAGATTATCACTCTAGCACAGCGATACTCATTGCTCCTGTGAGCCGCCATTCTGTAGGTTTTCTGTCCAACCCCAATTACGACTACCCTGAGTTAGCGTTTCATCCTGGTAATGAGTAGCGTCACCTGTGCTAAGTTTGGTTTGAAGCAAAAACCTACGGAATGGCGGCTCACAGGAACAGGAATGAGTATCGCTGCTCTGGCATCTAGTAACAGGATTACCGTATTTCTGCCTCAAAAAATATTCCATACATTTACTATAGTGTAGTAGTAATAAGTAAGATACAGAAAATTTTAAATTACCAGATACAAATGGACCTGAGGGTCTGGCAGTGGGTCTTTGTGCCCCCTGACCTGTTGTTGGAGAAAGTTTTATTAGATATTGTTTGAAAATAAACCATGATGTTGAGCCATTACACAACATACTCAGAATGTATTGTTTTTCTTAAGGATTTGTCCTTGTGGATGACAATGTGTCTGACTAGTTGTATCTGTGTAAAACAATGTGTCTGACTAGTTGTA
>JACXGM010013309.1:7049-23248 GCA_016801145.1 Umbra pygmaea | reverse complement strand
CTCCCAGCCCCAGTTCCAAGATGGCCGATCCCAAGATGGCCACCGGCCTCAGTTCCAAGATGGACTACATCTTCACTGTGTTAAGAAAGACCCAGAAGTGGATCGGGAATATCGGGAGTGGATGACCCAAGGGGGCCAAGCAATCAGCGACCATCCAGACCTGGTTAGCCAGTTCTTTTCGTGGAGAGCCGGTTTTGGGTCACTCAAAAAGGAGGCTGAGACATTCCTGTTGAAGCTGCTGCTCACCCGATCTCCTCATCTACTGACCTGTTTGGAAGCCGCCGTGGCCCCTCAAGAACCTCTGTCTTCCTTCGGGGCCCCTCGATGTCCTGTCAGGACCCTGATAGCCCAGGTTCAGACGCCTATAGGTCGGGTGGGAAAGGTCTCCACCAAGCCCAGTCCACTAGAGGTCTCCACCAAGCCCAGTCCACCAGAGGTCTCCACCAAGCACCAAATATACTGCAGGCTTAAGAAGCAGGTTGCAGTGCTGCTGCCTACCACAGCTGTGGGGTTAGTCACATTGTAGCCAAACGTTCAGTATTGTCAGTCAGGCTGTGACCCTGCATACCTAAGAAGATGATATGCTACAATGAGCTGAAACACTACTAGCTTCTCTTTTCATATGAGGGACAATATTGCCACAGGTAAAGCCTCCAAGGCTGATATTTAAGGAACACTGTTTAAAGAAATTCTTCAAATTTTTCTAGTTCAGCCTGCACAACTTACTAAATATTGATCTATTAAATCAGGTTCCCAGACAAAATAAACCAAACCTAAATCCAAACTATAACAGTAAAATAATAATTTAAAATGATAACATTTCAGGCATTTACCAGATACTTTCATCAATAATAACTTACACATTTTAGGTAATTGCTATATTCAAGGACACTATGTGTTTTCCCCATTGCAAGCATGGGATTTGATCTGGCAACATTCTAGTTACTAGTCAGAAGCTCTACACAAAATGTTAATTAACTGCTAGCTTCCTGATAACAAAAAGGATCATGTAAGTTAGTGTGACATTTACATTTTATTGGCTAATGCAGAAGAATGGCCTGAGTTGCTTTAAGCTGGTCAGAGTTCCTCAAACATCAGCCTGGAAGAGTGTATAGTGTGCAACATACATTAGGTGTAGTCGAGGGGTATCTGGGGGGGATATATCCCCCTCAATATTTCAAAACACTAAACTACCACCCCCAATATTTTTCAAATGAGTACACTTTTCTTACATATTTTTCTGGGCAGCAATGCAGCCTTTTGTTAGCCTGGAAATCCAAACCCAAATCTGAAAGATTAGGGGCTGGTACTGAGTAATGGAAATGGTCCAACTCGAGGGGCGGCACCAAGCATGCATTTGAACATCTCACTGCATGCTACTGGACAACACTACAGCCAGTCACAACAACAGTGGAGCTAACTGGTAGATTAAACTCTTGCCTTATTCACTCTGCAAAACAGCAAAAACGGCCTTTTTGCAAAGGAACAATTTGGGCGCTGTCTTCTGTTCATCTTTTAGATAAAAAGCCAAGTCTAACTTGTTTATTGTAGCAGCCAAAGCTGTTTCAAATAACTGGTGTTCACCCGTAACCATCATGCAATGTTGCACTGTCATCATCTGTTTAGCTTGCCTTTGGCCTGCCTATATCCGATAAACCGATGTGATTGGTGAAGCTCAGCTACAAGGGCACATTTAATAAGCAAAATAGACCTCAACAGTCCCGCCCCTCGTCCAAGAGAGCTTGGGTTCCAGAAGTAAATTTCCTATTTATTTCTCCCATTGACTTCTGGAAAAGTACATATATAAAGAGTTTTAGACCATGCCTTAGGGTAACCAGCTACGACGTGACTCACAAGCATACAAAATATAATTTTTAGTGAACAAAGGAACCAAATATCCAAAAAGGTCAAAGGTACAAGACCGTGTACATATTTTTTTTCTGAGTGTAGGAACTTTTCATCCCATAAACAATTGCGAGTGTTATCTTTCCGCCTTTACATTACTTTAAATTACCTAACTTTAGCTAACTTCACTTACACAATGTCATCCTTGAAATATGTAATCTACAGCTCAGTAAACGTATTTACAGTTCTCTAACTATCCATATTTTTTGCTACGACACAGGCCCCATGTCGGGCAGCCTGCCAGAGTTGGAAACACAAAGCCTTTTTGGGGGCTCAGTAAAATTTCCATGGTAACCATGAGTTTGTCTCCATGACATCATGGAGTTCCACCAATCAGAGGCATCATTGTGGGATTTTATAGGATTGTGGGTAATGAAGTAATTATCCAAGACATTGTGAATAGATGAAATGTACTTGCTGAGCAAATTAAAATTTTGCACTCACAAGATCTCTAGATTTTCAGGGTAGCCTTTTGTGAAAATTAGAAAAAAGTTGTTCTTTCATTTTTTGTCTACAGTACTGCATTCAGTGAACCACTAGTGATATGAGATGAATCATAAAGTAATTCAAATAATATTTTAAAAAAAAATTCAGTTTGGAGGCTTGATTGCCCCAACTTTGACCAGTGCGCGCGCTTATTAAGTCTCCCCTAGATATACAGGAACAGTCTGAGAAAGGAGTTTCTGCATTACTAAACCCAGACTTGGTCAAAACCATCCCTTCGGCTATTGGACTAGCAACTAGTAAAGCCACCAAGTTAAAGAAATGCTCCAGAGTAAATAAAACATTTTTAACATAGTATTTAAAACGTTACGCTGGACTGATTAATGTCATATGCAGTGCTTTTTCTGTCATTGTTTTTCCGAAAACAGATGAGTACAGTTTCGATGCTTCTATACCGGATTTCACAACAAAGCCAAGAAGTCAATAGCAACTCATCGATTAATATAACCCTGCAAACACAGAACGTTCCCCTAACATTCCCTTATGGATTTCCATTTGGTTATTTTTTGGGAACCAAACAAGAAAGTTCTAGGAACATTCCCTGTAGATTATTTTTAGGTTTAATTTTATAACCTAAGGAGAACGTTCTGGGAATGTTCCCTGTAGGTTATTTTTAGGTTCTATTGTTCCAATAGGTTCCCAGAACGTTCCCCTAACCTTAAGGGTACGTTTTATTTACGTTAAGAAAACTTTCCTGGGTCACCAATAGAAAAGGTTCTGGGAACGTTCTGGGAACCAAAAACTAATGTTCCCAGAAAGTTCCCAGAACATAAAATTGTTAGCTGGGAACTCATATTTCGGTCATTATTTCCTAACAATTCTACCAAAAAGTATACAAGCACCCTGGCTCCAAATAAAACAGAGTTATCAGTAAGTGGGTGCTACACATTGGTGTGGATGAGGTGGGCTTTCCCTCTCACTGTGTAAAGCGCTTTGGGATCCTTGGAAGAAAAGCACTATATAGGTTGAATGCATTATTATTATGTGAGTCATTTTTATTCATTTTACATTCGTACCTCCAAGTATTTACACAACTACCAGAAGCTACATCGGAGCTAATGGCTACCACCAGGCACGCCGAGTGGTTGAAATAAAATCCCAGAAAACGAAGCTGTTAGCCAGGTAGCTACTCACCGATTACTACTCAGCAAACACTTTACGTAACAGCGACCAACCGTAATGTCAATATTAGTCGTGGATTTGTCATGTCACCAAAAGACTTTGTGGCAACGTCATCAAAAGGTAATCCCGTGACCACAGCACCAGGTTCTTTCCTTACTTTCCCACAATGTTGTGGAATCGTTATATAAAGACCAGCTGATTAACAATTATTTTTTCACCTACTCACCAAGCCACGTCCTTTATTTATGTTGGGAATATTGGTGTGAAATACATTTTAATAGAAGGATAAACATATGTTTTCACATGTTTTTATATGTAAACATATAGACTGGAAAATAAATTTAACACTACTCCTATATTGAAAAGTAGGCTATTTATTCAACATACTGAATAAGGAATAGAATGACAGACCAAATTGATGCAGATTATGTTCCCCAATGTTCTCTAAAGTACAACGTTTTTCTGAATTTTCTGTTTGATCAAAGACATCTGTTTCAAATTTAGTTTAAAAAGTTTTTTTCAACTAGTTATGTGTACTTTGTGAGTGTGCAGTGTTATTGCGTCACACTTCCTCAAAGAGAACATGTCAGAATAGACCCGCTGTTGTTTTTTACCATTGCTAGCAAAACCGGGTTGGCCATGCTTGTTTCTTGTACTCTCTTTCTTTAAGGCCTCAGTCTACTAGTGGTTGCCGACCTGTTGTGCGAGAATGTGATGTCATGGGAGCGCAGAAACTATTTATACTTGCACGTGGAGCTCGCAATACTAGCTGCAGTCTTCTCGTGTGAACACAAAAACACCACAAAGGTAAGCGTTTATAATCGAATATATTAATTGAAATAAACATTTAGGTTATGATAGTATTGTTAAAGAATAGAGAAATATAATGTTCAAATTTGGCGAAATGTTTTGTGTTCATCTTTAAGGGTTTTTATTTGTGGCCACTGTATTAGGTACACACATGCTAAGTGTAGCAGTCACCGTGATACAGTAGACTCACTGTGTCACAACCCGATGAGTCTAATGTAGTTGCCCTGGCTACTACACTAACATTAGTCTTTATTATATTACTAACATTTTACAAAGTTAAGCTCAAATGGATTCAGGGTTTTTCTATGTTGAATGGGGAGATGTTGCATTTTGAAGTAGCTACCTAACTGACATTAGTTGTTTAGAATGTTTTATAAACTACTTATTAACTTTAAGTTGCCTGTTACCTGTATGTTTTATTGTTGCACAAAACCAAATGTTAGTTGATAGTCTGTTTTTGTCTGTGGCCAGTTTGAAGAAGCGTGGTCAAGTTGGCTGGATGTTTGATATTCAGTTGATATTCGATTTTAACTTCCCCCTTCACAATTCAGTTCAATGACGTAATCAGGGTCACATGTCCTATTTGCGATGAACTTGTTTCCCGCCAAAACGTGCTTACCAAACAATAGTGATGGGAAGTTGGTTTCTTTTCCGTAAATCGGTTCTTTTGGACAATTTGTTTAATTGTAAAAAAATGGATCACTGGTTCTTTTATACGGTGGCGGACAGGGGCAAATGCCCTGCAACTTAAGAAAACACATGCAAATAGACAAATAGACACACAACACAACCAAATAAATAAATGCACTGCAAATATAGAATCAATGGAAAGAGAAAAGCACACACACTGCGAAAACATGCAACAACAAAAAAACGCTGCATCCAGTTTACACAACAGAGGTTTGTGTAGAAAAAAGCAGCCAAAAGTTTATTGACGTTATGACTGAATTTACAATGAATTAGATTAATCTATTTTCCAACCCCTTATTTTTTGTGTGCAACAGTCATAACGAAACATCAGTTCATTATTTTTCTACGCGTTCCATCCTTGAGCGTTATTGTTACTGATGTAAATTAATATTGATTGGTGCATCATCTTGCCCATTCTTCAGTCTCCCTTTATATAGGTGTTAACAAAGACCTGGTGGCAACAATAATCCCAATTACAGGCAGTAGAACATAGAAAAACACAATATTAGATCCTGAATACATAAGACAGAGAAAGACAGACATTTTCCACACAGTCCGGATATCTACTCCTACTTGAGTGCAGGTAAGTTAAATATAGTTAAAATTCCTTTGCTTTTGCTGACATGTTATTGGTTGTAATGATTGATTGTGTGATTGTGGCACTCCTGATGCTTTATCAATCTATCTAGTTTGAATGATCAGGTGTTTTCATTTAAAGTGGGCTGCATGTAACACCTAGTGTGACAAAACGTGCCTTAATCCCTGTACAAAGCCTTATTTTTTATAGTTTAATCTGATATTAATTGTATTTGTACACAAATCATTGCATCCTGAATTTAAGGCAGTTCTGGATGAGAATGTTAAAAACCTATTGCAAACAGCTACCTGTTCTTCAGCAGTACCCTGGAAATCCAGAATTCTCACGAGACCACCATTTGAATTTGCTCAGCAAGTTACTCTGGCACCGAGTAATTTTGCTCATTAACTATGCCCTTGTAGCCAAGCTGCACCAATCACATCGGTGTATCTGATATAGGCGTGCCAGAGGCGTGTTAAACAGATGACGACAGCGCTGCAACCTCGAAGTCATTAGTAAGATCGCTATGAATGAACACCAGTTGTTTAAAACGGCTTTGGCCGCTACAATGAACGAGTTAGACTTCGCTTTTTGTCTAAAAGAGGAACAGAAGACGACACTCTAATCATTCCTTTTTATTAAAGGACGTTTTTGCTGTTTTGCCGACCTGATATGGCAAGAGTTTTATCTACCAGTTAGCTCCGCCATGGGGCTCAGCTAAAAACCACTGGTGATCAGCCGCGGTCGGTGGATCTTAATTGGGGAGGACGGGCTTGCATTACGCTCAGAACCGGAGTGAATGGAATGTGTGCAAAACCAAAAAAACAATTGGTTTTGTTCGTTGCGCACCATTACATTCACTCCGGTTCCGAGCGTAATACGAGCCCGTCCTCCCCAATTAAGATCCACCGACCGCGGCTGCTGGTGATAGGTCGTAGTGTTATCCAATTGTGTACAGTGTGATTTTCACTTGCATGCTTGGTGCCGCCCCTCGAGTTGGGTCATTTTCATTAATCGAACCCAGACCCTTATGTCCTCCGGATTTGGGTCTAGATTTTTCCAGGCTACTTCAGCAGTGTAATTTGATATAAAACCCTATGCAGCTAGGCATGTATAATTCGATTCTGGTTGTATTTACTCTCCCCTAATTCACTCTTTTTAATTTTACCAAATGTAAAAGGAAGAACCAACACTGCCTGGAAGCACCCCACATCTCCAGGGGATGGTTGCAGGTTGTCATTTAAAACCTGAAGTAGATTGAAACTTCTTTAAGAGCTAGGTCAAGCCATCATGGATGGAAACAGAGGCACACTGTTACTTCTTGTGAAGGTGAGTGCCAACAGTTACTAAACATCTCAGAGGATTATGATATATTGCCAGTATACCATGGCTAAGAGCTGTATCCAATCATTATTTCCAGGTACCAGAAACCGGTTCATAAAAGCAATGAGGCATCTTAGGGGTTTGTGATATATTCCTAATATACCAAGGTTAAGTGCTGTCTCCAGGCACTCCGCAAAGCGTTGTAGATATGAACAGCTATTAGCTGTGGTGTATTGAACAAATAACACACCCCACCGTGCCTTTTTGCTTATATAATGACAACTCAAATGACCACTAGAGAGTAAATCTAGAGACTATTGTAACTTCATGTTCACAGAACCAGTGAGTGTGCCAGGCTCCAAAATCACATTAAATTAAGTGGAAATGCAACATTGTCTTTGGTATGTTTTCACAGGTACAGTACAGCTCCTTCTTCATCATGCAGGTGATGCTGATGTCACGCCAGCCCCCAGCAAAGTATCACCTTTTTTGTCCAACAAGATGGGTTTTTCATAAATGAGAAAGTGGTCAGGCACATGTACCCATCAGCATAGAGCCCTGTATTGCGCTGCTGGTTTGCTTCTAAAGCTAAGCAGGGTCAGACCTGGTTAGTCCCCGGATGGGAGACCAGTGCTGCTGGAAGTGGTGTTGGAGGGCCATTGGGGCCCTCTTTCTTCCCTCTGGTCTAAAGATCAATCCCAATGCCCCAGGGCAGCAACAGGGACATCTGCCCTGCGTTGGGTGCTTCTATCGGATGGGATGTTAAAAGCGGGTGTCCTGACTCTCTGTGGTCATAAAAAATCCCATGGCACTTATTGTAAGAGTAGGGGTATTAACACACAGAGCACAACATGTATTGCCTAGCAGCCGAGAGAAGCAGCCATCAGGCAAGTGTTATTTAAATATACTTCTGGTGTACTTACAAACTTTTCAATGCCTCGTTTTATAAGTACAGAAACTAATTGTACTATTGAAAAAGTTTGGGAACATTCCCGGCATTATTAGTGGGGTTATTTACGAGATAAACACTTGGTTCCATTAGGGCCTGCACTAAGCCATTCGGCTAATGGCTATAATTCAACCAATGTTATAACAACGGAAGAAAGCTTAAGGGAGGTTGTTTGGCTCGAGGTCAAGGTGCAAAGGACCCTAGGATTATATTAATCTGAACCATCACTTTAAATGCTGGACATAAATGTACCAATATCTCTCAGAACGATGCACTTGATTCTGGATTCGTCAAACATCCCTGGGATGATTCCTGTCACAGGTAAACGCTGGGGTAAACAGATTGGCACCAGTCAGGGGGATCATGTCATTTTACGGGTGAAACTATGGCCTAAAACAAATAAATGAGTCAAACAAAAAAAAATTGTAGTCTAATGTGAATGATGCAGTATTTCTGTTAATCGTTTTCATATTGCTTCAGCTGTGCACTATATACGTGTCTTTGTACTTTTCTCATTGATGAAATCATCATCTTGTTGGTCACAGGTGACATTTTGTTGGGGGTCCTGTGACAGCAGCGTAGCCTGCATGATGGAGAAACAGCTGCACCTGTGACAAAAAGTGTATTTCTACTTAATTTAATATGATGCCAAAGACTGACATAGCATTTTGGAGCCTAGTACACTCATTGGTCCTGTGAACGTGAATATGTAACTGCTGTTAAATGGTGAAAGTGGATTAGGCCAGAATAAATACATCCAGAATCTGTGATTTTATTAGGCAACAAATTAACATTGTGCTGCCTGCGTTTTTAATGAAATTACACTGCTGAAGGACAGGAAGCAGTTTGCTTCTTGCTGTCTTTTTTACAGGGATTAAGGCATGTTTTGTCATACTACCTAGTTGTTACATGCAGTCCATTGTGTGCCCCCCCACTTGAATCGTGCCTGGCTTGCAACCTAACAATATTTACTTGCTGTTAATTCTAGTGCTAGACAACGTTAGCGTTGATGAAGTGCTCTGTTTGGTTAACTAGCTAGCTACATCTACTATATAACTAGCTACAATTTTAACTAGCTTTACTAGTACTAGTACTAGTAGGCTTGCTTGTCATCTAGTCAAAAATAATTTGTGGAATGGTGATAAAGACAGGTAAATGTGCATACAAGTTTACATGTTTATTTTTTATGATAATTTTTAATAGTTCAATTGAATATGGGTGTTAGCATTTTGTGATGTTGGGGATGCAGCGGTGCACTTTTGTGTGTTTGATATTAATTTGCAATATTGAAGCAAAGCTAAAATATTATTATTAAAAGTTTTCAAGTGGAATATATTGATTGCAAAATAAAGTGATATAGGTTATGGTGCCTGCTCCATATAGCCTGGCTAAGAGGACAGGGCTAACAAGGAAACAGAAAGATAGCTGAGTCCATTACAGAGCATCAGCATTCTAAATGACAGGTGTCACCAATACACTCAGTTATGTCTGGCATTCCTACTACTACCCAACTACCTCCCAGTTCCAGGTGACCTGTGCAAAGCGGTAGTGTTAACCAGACTGAGTGTAGCTCTGCCTCAGGCCTGTACAATACAGTGGTAACCAGGCTGAGTGTTGCTCAGCCCCAGGCCTGTGTCTCTTCCTGTATCAAACTTTGGCTTAAGCTGGAGAAACAATACACTGGCCTCTATGACAGGGGAGTGGGAAAGGTCTGTGTTGGAGGTCAGAGGCAAAGTGTGTGTTGCCACTGTGCTTAACCTGGAGGCTCTGTCTTTGTGTTTCTACATGGCAGGAGATGACAGCTGAAACTCTTAGAAAATCCAGCAGAACAGGACCCTTAAAACAGGAGTGGGTCTCAAACACATTTAGTGCTGGAGATTACCCTTAGCATGGCAGATGAGGCAATGTGAGAGATGTGTAAAGCCAAAATGTTGTAGATATACAGTACATGCTAATCTAGTACTCTACTACACTGTAGTTAAATGGGAATTTGCCTTAACATTTGAGCCATTTACTAGATCATGAGCAACCTATAGGAGCAATTAGGGTTAAGTGCCTTGCACAAGTGCACAAACACTATTTGATCGAGATGGAGCACATTTTCAGCTACATTTTGGTTACTCTCCTAGCACTGTAAACACTAGGACAGGGGTATTGAAATCATACCCTACAAGGTCTGGAGCCTGCTGATTTTCTGTTTATTAATTGTTTTCACCTGGTTTTCCAGGTCTAAATAAATCACAGTTTAAATGTATATAAATAACTGTGTGCAATGGCTTCGCGGTTTAGATTTGGTGATGAGGGCACTAGGATGTTTGCTAAATCCCTGGCACCTGGACAGCTACGTCACACCTTTAAAAACATACATTTTGCTCTCCCTGTCATTTCTATGTCCAGATGGCCCCTGCTATATAGTGGAGTTACACAGATTGATTTTTGCTGTCTCCCCAGATGTTTGCATTCCCCCCCCCCCTTCTGCAATGCCAGGACATAACCTAGATCCTTGTCATCAGAACCAACTGTGAATGCTTACCTGCCCACAGTGAACACACCCCTGACATTAGAACATAAATGTACAGAAGTAGGTCAGTGTTCAAAATCCAGAGTACATCACAATACTTTAAAGATGCATCCCACTCATTTGTTATATTGAGTTGATTTGTTATTTTGAGTTGATTTGAATTAGATTTAATATCATATCAATGGAATATGGAACGATAATTTAATCTTGTCGAGAACATAAAGTTATAATACCAAATGTCAACCCCTCTCTGGGTTCCGTAACTCAATGTATTACATACAAAAAAGAGGTCTCATATGCTCATGAAATACTGAGGTATTGAATCCACGTCATGCCCATTTTAATGTTTCTGTTCTCCTGTTGATCCTAGGAGGACCAGAACCCTTGGAATAAGAAGCAAGGACTCTTGGACTGCCCACAGCCCACCTAGTTGTGTTTGTGGTCTCCATAAACGTTTGTAATTTCTTCATCGGTTTATCCTATCCAAGTCCACATAAATGTGTTGATCTAGATTCTGCAAAAACTCAGGGCACAGCCCAGCTTTAACCATTTGGACCCCATTGAGTGTAGACACCCTCTAGGATGCTTCTTAGGTTTTAGCACTAATAGGGAGTTTCTCATTACACTTTGGGTCAAATAGCTGTATAAGCACTTTGTGAAAACTGTTATTGTACAGTAGACTTTATAGTAAATCTGGTCAATTGATTGGAATATGAGACCACAAACCTATGAGCTTTTTATTAGGGGTGAGAGTCTAGACTGTAATGAGCTAATACATCTGGTAATGAAATTATGAACATTTACGTGAAAATTTTGTCCTTGACTATTTAATAATTAAAGAGATGGAAATAAAGAGAACCTTCCTGCACTTGTTTTTTATTTCAACTTAATTTAACCAGGTTGGCTGATTGAGAAGAGAAACTCATTTGCAATGGAGACCTGGCCAAGAGAAAGTGTAATGGTGCAAGAAAACATAGTTACACAGTAACAAAAACATGCAGGTTATTCAGAGTATATGGTAGGAAATGTATATAATGTATATACAGTTTGTGTAATTGAGGTCAAATTAGAGCAGTAGATCAGTGTATGCAGAAGCGGCAAGGCAATAACAATTACAGGGCAATAACAATTAAATAATTAACACTTGAGCATATCTGTGCAAATGAGAGTCCAAAACCTGTACAAAATAACTGCAGATGAGTGCAAATATACCATGGGGTGTGACAAATACACTGCGGCATACTGCCATGCAAAGGCAAAAGGCCTTAAGTTCAATTTTGGTCAAAAATGATTTGTTGTTTTTGGAATTAAAGATCTGCTTTATCATGTGGAAAAATATATATGTCAATTTTGTAGTTTTTTTTAAATAGTGGGTTGTCCTTTGCCACATTTCCAAAATTAACATTGTGAAGTAAATTTTCTCATTTCTACACTCTGGTGAGTTAAGATATTTTGCTTTTGTAGGGCAGTATAAATGTTCAAAGACAAGGTGAAAATATAGGGCGAGAGTTAAATGAGATGTTGGTAACAAAATGGATAGTGCTGCAGTAGACTACATCTCAATTTGAGAGTTCTGTAAATGACATCACCGAAATCTATGATTGGTAGGATGGTCATTTTTACCAAAGTGTGTTTCCGCAGAATGAGTAAAGGAGGCCTTATTGCGGAATAGGAAGCCAATCCTATGTTGTTTATAGAGGACAGCATCATCCAGTTCACTGTCAGATAAACTGCTGTATGCAAGTCTTGTGGACAACTCGAGTTCACGCATACGCTGTAAAGTTGTTCTTTAGCTGACACCCAGCAGGTTGGTGATACAAGACACTGGTAAGGGCATGTCAATGAGCCAGGACAGCAGCTATTCAGAAAAGCTATATTTTGGTCAGCTGCGTCCTATAATAAAAACACAGTGACTCTCTTGGGAAAGAGCTGCCTGGATAATCCTTTGAAGGGATAAGACACTCCACAACTTCAGCTGGATTTTTTAAATGGTAGATGCAGATGTCACAATAAAGGCTTCCTGATTTGCGATGTTCTGGAAGTAGTCCATATTAACGTATTGTTGACTTAATGTGTAAGTGACCCTTTATTCCAGACGCTGCAGTAGCTGAGTAGCCAGTGGTCCCTGTAAATGCCAAAAAACATATTAGATGTAATACATGGTACCGTTAACTTATCATTCCCAATGCCCCAGGACAGTGATGGGGATATCTGCCCTGCGTGGGGTGCCGTATTTCGAATGAGACGTTAAAACGGGTGTCCTGACTCTCTGTGGTTACTAAAGATCCCATGGCACTATTCGTAAGAGTGTTAACCCTGGTATCCTGGACACATTTCCAATCTGTCCCTTATACCATCATGGGAACCTAATCATCCCTATCTCTCAATTGCTAATACATTCCCCTCTCCCCTCCTCTCTATCCCTCTCCCCGTCCTCTCTATCCCTTCCCCTCGGCAAATGAGAACGTGTTCTCAGTCAACTTGCCTGGTAAATTAATGGTTAACCTAAACTAAAAAAACAACATTATGTAACATTAGGCTAGATAGACATTCAAAACATTACAACTGAATGATGTTTGGCAAACTAATAGGCATAAGTTAACGTTATCATCATTTTGCAAGCTAAAGCAAAATCTTCGTCTGACTCAGTCATTACTGCTCTGGTCGACATTGCAAAACATATGATATAATAGCTAAGTGATGTTTATTTCAGGTAACGTTATTGCATATCTTACAGGTCAAGTTCTAACATCACTAACTAACGTTACTTTCGCACAGAGCACTTCATCAACGCTAACGTCTTCTAGCACTAGAGTTAACAGCAATCTATGGTTAACAGCGAGTTAATATCGTTAGGTTGCAAGCTAAAGCTAAACTAGGAAAGCTAAAGAAATAACGTGTATGAGTTGCAGAAATGTACAGTACATCATTATAAAGTGCTATCAAAATACTAAAATCGTATACAAATGTTGAATAAACACAATATTCACTTTACCTATCTTACATTACCTGATCTTACACCATACACCTATGTCCAGGTTGCGGGGGCCAGTTGCACCAGCTGGACGTATATAGGTCGTAACTCTACGTCCGACCTAAAATGCCCTTTACGTCAGACTTTATATTTATACCTGTTGCACCAGCTGGGCGTAAGTGCTTAATGAGCTACGCCTGGTCATAGATTCTACGCCTAGTAGCTAGCAGGCGCAGCCAGGGCGCAGGGTGCCGATTTATATAAGTTATTTAAAATATCTTTTTTTTCCTGATTCTCTGATTACATTAAGATTTATCTGTAATTTCTTTGTAGAAAGACTGTTTGTATAATCGAAGATGCAGGGCACATTGTTTATGTTTGCAGCGCCCACGCACCTATCTATTACAGTTTTTTCCGATTGCTAAAACACAATTTTTCAAACTAGTGTGGTTTTATCAAAATACTCAACACAATTCACAAAAACACACATACAAACTGCAAAATATCTCATATATCCTGCAAAATGAAGCACTGCAACCAAAACTACATATACCATTATCAAAATCAAACTTTTGCACTACATGGCACACACTTCATTCATATTACCAGATTTTTGTCTAACCAACTGCACACTGTTGGTCATAATGAAAAAAACTCTCATCTTTATTATGCTTAGCCTTTATATATATTTTTTATTTTATTTGCACACACACACACACACACACATTTTATTTTTCACCAAACAAGTCAGTGCAACAAACGCACAGCAGATATATTTACATTGGACTGTACAAAAATATGCTCACAAAAATAAAAAATAATTAGGTAGCCTCTTGCCTAATCAAAAGGTGCTCACATGTAATCTTTTTATAGCACTTACTTCCTGATTGAAGTGGTAACAATTATGCATTGAGGTTTCTGGCCAGGTAGCGCATATGTTGGCCAAATAGCTCATGTAGTGTCATTTTGAATGGCAGTGTTTTGAAATGGCAATTATGTGACTTTCTGTCAGATTGTTGTGTCTTATGCAGAGAACTGTGTTCAGTGCATTTAAAAAGTGCCATTTCGAATTGCAAAATGTGTGTAATGCAGAAAATGTGTTTAGACTTTTGAAGACTTGAGAAGAGGTTTTGCTGTCTGTGTGTCAGTTTAAATAATTGTGCTATGCATGTAATTTTAGTGTGTTAGCAATTGGAAAAAAACTGTAATAACCAGCTATGATTAACAGCTGTTTGGGTGGGCAATTATCAGGTTTGAACAAGCATTTCAGATTAGTAAAAGGCAAAGGGTAACCTACTTTTATGGGTAAATGATGATAGATAAGTCTTTCAGCTTTAACTACATAGATTATCTACCCTGGAAATCCAGAGTTCTCGCGAGAGCACAATTTGAATTTGCTCAGCAAGTTACTCTGGCACTGAGTAATTCTGCTCATTAACTATGCCCTTGTATCCGAGCTGCACCAATCACATCAGTGTATCTGATATAGGCGTGCCAGAGGCTTGTTAAACAGATGACGACACGACAGCTCTGCGACCTCGAAGTCATTAGGAAACATTGTAAGATCGCTATGGATTAACACCAGTTGTTTAAAACGACTTGGGCCACTACAATGAACGAGTTAGACTTGGCTTTTTGTCTAAAAGAGGAACAAAAGACGGGGCTCGAATCGTTCCTTTTTTATAAAAGGACGTTTTTGCTGTTTTGCGACCTGATACGGCAATAGTTTTATCTACCAGTTAGCTTCGCCATAGGGTTAGTGAAAACCCACTGGTGATTGGTCGTAGTGTTATCCAATTGTGTACAGTGAGATTTTCAAATGCACGCTTGGTGCTGCCCCTCGAGTTGAGTCATTTACATTACTCGAACCCAGACCCTTAATCGTTCAGGATTTGGGTCTGGATTTTTCCAGGCTATAGATTATCAATAAAATGCCTGGAAATAGCCAACGTGTTGTTAATTAAAACTACGTTACAAACAAATCTTGATCAGTCACTTTCAGCTGTGTGATCTATCTAAATGCGTAAAACAATGTTTTCCAAATTCAATTTTTCATGCCGTAGTGCACAGCACACGCACACATTCTTTGGCTTTGTAATTAGTAAACAGGATTTATAATTTACAATGCCCTTGCAGGCACATCGAATTCAGGGATCAATTTAATTATGAGTGGAATTTATAATTACATTAAAATAATATGTTATCCAAACAAAGCAATAAAATGCAAGTATTTTAATAGTAGCTTCTCTTTTCTTTTACAATCTATGGGTTATGATGCGAAACGATTGCCAGGGGGCAACGTTGGAATGTTTAAAACTGACTTTGTCCATTTTATCTAGTTGGATTAATTAAGGAAAGAACACTGCCTAGCAACTATCACTAGGAATATTCTGATCTCACGGAATTACTTACGCTGGACTTAGCTACGACTTGTCTTGTTTTTATTTGGTGCAACAAGTGTAAATTCCACTCAGACATCGGACGTAGCTACACCCGACCTAGGATTTAAGCCCAAGTTTTTTACGTCCAGCTGGTGCAACCGGCCCCTGATGTGTAGCCAAAGTCTGGCACCTCAAACTTCATTCAACCAAATAGTTGTAACGATGACGGCATTGCACAGATGAAAAAAGTAATTAATTAGTCTGTTACTGAAAAAATAACGCTGTTAGTAACGCCGTTATACTTAAACGCCGTTACTCCCAACACTAATAATAACTAAAGTATCTTCAGGAGTACTCATGTTCTCAAAATAGGCGCTTGTGTTTCATATTTGCTGTTGTGTTTTCCTATTTGCTGTCGTGTTTTCCTATTTGCTGTTGTGTTT
>JACXGM010013308.1:0-15420 GCA_016801145.1 Umbra pygmaea | reverse complement strand
AAAGATTTTATTTTTCAGCATGACCTGGCACCTGCTTACAGTGTCAAAACCACTGGTAAATGGTTTACTGACCATGGTATTACTGTGCTCAATTGGCCTGAACCCCATAGAGAATCTGTGGGATATTGTGAAGAGAAGGTTGAGAGACGCAAGACCCAACACTCTGGATGAGCTTAAGGCCGCTATCGAAGCATACTGGGCCTCCATCACACCTGAGCAGTGCCACAGGCTGATTGCCTCCATGCCACGCCGCAATGAAGCAGTCATTTCTGCAAAAGGATTCCCGACCAAGTATTGAGTGCATAACTGAACATAATTATTTGAAGGTTGACTTTTTCTTTTTTTGTATTACAAACACTTCATTTATTGGTCAGATGAAATATGCTAATTCTTTGAGATAGGAATTTTGGGTTTTCATGAGCTGTATGCCAAAATCATCAGTATTAAAACAATAAATTACCGGAAATATTTCAGTTGGTGTGCAATGAATCTAAAATATATGCCTTTGCCTTATATTGGGATCCTGCTTTACTTGTAACCTACTGTCAGAATGAACTACTAAAATATGTTATATTTTACGCCCCTGTCTCCAGTCCTTACACACACAATACCTGTTTTGATTTTTGTCCCCTCTTCCTCATTTAATTTGTGTCCCCCATGCACCTGGCAGATTTGCCAATCTGTCATAATTTGTGTTCACTTGAACTAGCTATGGTCTTGTATTGCAATGTTAGCTGCCGAGTAGCTAACAGTTAACCCAGCCCCAAATACCACCAGTCAGGTACAGACTAGAGGCGAGCGTGGCTCACAAGGAAGGGAGAGAAGATGTGCTTAATATTTCAGGTTGCAAGCCTCCAGTTGCCACATTTCCTATCCCTCACTACAGGTTCATGGTTAGAAGATTTACAGCTCATGTCAAAGTTTTGTCATACTCTCAAACCAGAGTTCCACTTCTCACCTCTAATACTAGCTTGCCAGTTAGCTTTTTCATCCAACAGCTAGCTATGTTAGCTAGTCAACTACTATTGTAGCTGGTAAGTTGTCTGGATGGCAAAACATGACAGGATCTAGTTAAAATGTCAAATAAGGTTATATATTATAATGTGTAGTATACAGCTCTGGAAAAAATAAGAGACCACTGCTACTGTAATTTGTCTTAAATCAACCAATTGAAAACCTCTGGAAAGTGACTAAGAGGAAGATGGATGTTACAAGCTATCAAACAAAGCAGAGAATTGGGAAGAAATGTGATTTAAGTGACTTTGAACGTGGCCTGGATGTTGGTGCCAGACAGGCTGGTTTGAGTATTTCAGAAAGTGATGATCTACTGGGATTTTCCTGCACAACCATCTCTAGGGTTTACAGAGAAAGGTCAGAAAAACAGAAAATATCCAGTGAGTGGCAGTTTTCCGGTCGTTACAAGCAAGGTATGCAGAAGAGCATCTCTGAATGCACAACATGGTGTACCTTGAAGCAGATGGGCTACACCAGCAGATCACACCAGGTCCCAATTCCTGTCAGCTAAGAACAGGAAACATTGCCTAGTCTGATGAGTCTCAATTTCTGCTGCAACATTCAGATGGTAGGGTCAGAATTTGACGTAAAACATCATGACAGCATGGTTCTATCCAACATTGTATCAATGGTTCAGGTTGTTTGTGGTGGTGTAATGGTGTGGGGGTTATTGGCACACTTTGGACCCCTTCAGTACCAGTTGAGCATTGTTTAAATGACACAGTCTAGCTTTTATTGTTGTTGACCATGTCCATCCCTTTATGACCACAGTTTACCCATCTTCTAATAGTTACTTCCAGCAGGATACCACCCCATGTCACAAAGCTTAAATCATCTCAAGCTGGTTTCTTAAACATGACAATGAGTTCACGGTATGCTAATGGCCTCCACAGTCACCAGATCTCCATCCAATCGAGCACCTTTGGGATGTGGTAAAACGGGAGAGTCTCATCATGGATGTGAAGCTGACAGATCTGCAGCAACTGCCTGATGCAATACTGTCAATATGGATCTAAATCTCTGATGAATGTTTCCAGCACATAGTTGGATTTTTGCTACGAATGATTAAGGCAGTTCTGAAGGCAAAAGTTGATCCAACCCTGTACTAAGGTGTACTCAATGAAGTGGCCCATCTATACACACAAGCAAATGAGGGATTTTAAACCAGGTTTGAGTGATAAGACGTGACAGTTTGTTTGATGATGAGGGAATTGAATGGAATATCCGGGAATGTCGAACAGGGGTTTTCATGCCAGCTGGCACATCAGCCCCAACGCCTCTTATTGGCATAGAGGGGGGAGACGTGACACCAAAACTGTATTTTTCACAGAAGTAAAACTACGACTACAAAAAATCTATTTTGTGAGGGTAAAACAACGACTTATAAAAAAACTTAATGATACTGAACACTATCCCAAGTCCCTAACATTGATCCCAAACCATATGTAAGCAATCTTCAAAATTCAGAGTTTAATGCCACTTTGACATGAGCTGTATACCTTCTAGCCATTAAACTATTGAAGTGTGGATTTAGATAATATTTTCATATTTGATCATTTGAACAGCACCAGCAAAACATTCAGGAAGCATGGAGTTGGCTTTCATAGTTGGTGGTGATGTCAGAAAAGGTAAGCTTGAAACCAAAACATTTACATTCGTCATCATCAAAAGCAATTGTGCTTCTCGTAACTTGTGTTTCACAGGGTGAAAGAACATAACCTTTTCATGCAAACACTGGTTATTTTACAAAGTGCTATCTGCCATATTAGTGTGGACAGAGCCATATAACCTTATGCCGTAGCACTTGCACTAGCTCGACTCTACTTCTCCTGAGTAAGGTGGATGCCTGATGAACCATGGATTTAGGAATATAGACAAATTATTTATTCCCATTATTGGTCCCCTTAAATATATTTATTTTGAGGTGCCTGGAACGATTTGGTTGCACGCAAAAGTGAGCAGTTAAGTTGCTTTCATGACTAAAGTCAAGCTTTAAAGCAGTTGTTGAATACTATTCTAAACAGGGTACAACAGGTGCATGTACACAGGAACACTGTGGCTGCAGAATGTAATGCAATTTGCTGCTTTTGCTAACTCATAAGAGCATAAAATACCAATAATATAGCTGACCTAAAAAGAGGATAGTTTTTACTACATAATATGCAATGAAAAAGTGTAGGTCTGGATACACTCATACCATAATGAAAAAAACACAAGCCACGTCGTGAATGTAAATAACCTGGATTGAGTATGGTAAAAAAAATAAGGGAGTCCGACCTTGAAGGTAGAAACACAAACAGTTAACACGGCTACTCTTATACAGTTCTAAATAACCCCAATTCTATTTTTAAGAACTTATACTCATCTCATAGATGTTAACACCTTTAAAACACAGGTTACATTCAAACCCTTACTGCTTATACTAGCCCACCAACTTCAGGCTAGTGAGATTTTGCAGCACTGGCATGTATTGTCATGTTTGTGTTGGAGGATGCCAACTCTGTGAAGTGTGTGACTGCAATAAATTGATTTCTCAATACCCATTTTAAACAATTACATGTTTACGTTTTGGCATTTGTGTTCTTAACATTTGGATAAAAATAATTGTTTTGTTTGATCATGTTCAACATTTAGTAAAAGACAACTGTATTAAGATCAGATGTTCCATCAATGAGAATATCAGCAGAAAGTTAGCCCAGTTCCATCTCGCTCAACCGGCTTTCACAGCCCAGTCACACTGCTGCAGAGGGGAAATGACAACCGGATGCTTTAATTAACACAATGGGTGGGCTATCTATGTTACAATGTTGCCTCAGTCTCTATGTGAATGTTAGTTGGAGTCCTCTGTTACCATGACAATGACAGGCTAGCTCACTGTTAGCTTCAAAGTTAACACCCATCTATAAATTAACTATTTGTCATCAATAATTGTCATCATTTATAAATTAACTATTCCTTATTAATGTCATAAGACAATACCAGCAATAATATTTTGCAGCAGGGCATGAGGGTATGCAGAGACAGAATGCGGTGTGGGAAAAAGAACACAAAGGCTTGTCGTTAGACACTGGCTTCATCCCTTCTTTTAATAAAACCTTTGATGAGCCCAAATCAGGAACAGTTGCAGAGTAGTTAGTGAGTCCCTCTCTCCCTAAAGCAGTGGTTCTCAAACCTCTCCTCGGGGACCCCCAGACGTGACACAGTTTAGGTGTAGCCCTGAACCATCAGATCAGATTCACTAATAAACAACATGTTAATAAGTAGATAAGTTGAACCATTTGTGCCAGCTCAGGGGTAGTTCAAATACATGGACTGGCTGGGGGTCCCCGAGGAGAGGTTTGAGAACCACTGCCCTAGAGGTTTCTGGAACCTTCTTAGACCCTCTGTCCATGGTGCTGATCTCAGTAGCAAGACTCTGTCCAGGGTCCTGAACCCTTGTTGCCGTTTTGCGTCCCTTATGAGAGAGTGAGATAATTATGACAGAGCCCTCACGCCACAACATTGATACTTTGCTAAACTTAAGGTTTACGTATACCCCATTTGACTCAGTATTATTATGCACGTGGTAAGCGAAAGGCTGGCCTTTGTGATCTGGTCCAATAGATGAGCTACTGTAGCTGAATTTGTGAAAAAGTTAATGCTGGTTGTGATAGGTGTCAGAACACACAATCCATCTTACTTTGTTGCGTATGGGGCTGCTGTTTTGGTGGCAAAATGGGGACCTACACAATATTAAGCAAGTGGTCATAATGTTATGGTTGATTGGTGTATGTCCAAAACATTACCAATGTTGCAAATGTCTGACATTTTTGGAAATTACAGATTTATTATTCATTATTCGTATAGAATGGCAAGCCAAATGTTCAGCAGCCATTAATGATTAAATGATTAAATCTTTAGCTCATCCATAATGACATCTGTTTTAACTACATCATGTTATACCACTTTGGTGAATGAAGCTATCAAATTCTATCACAAAACCTTTGAATGGTAGTGTATAACTCCAGGCCATTTGGTGCTTTTTTGACATGGAAGTAGGGGAAATATATATGAGACATTTTTGCTGAATGAGCAGTGAGAAGATTTTAACCCATGCTGCAGCACCAGCGTAAATTCCATAATTAAATGTTGGCTTTAGTGTCCATTTAGCTTTTACTCTCACAAGCATTGACCCATGTGACTTTCTGGATGAAAGAGCAGTGAGCAAAAGTGTAGCTGAACTACAATTCAGAACAACCTAGGTGAGTAACATTTTTAACTACTAATTAAAGGGCCTATTGATTGAGTTGCTCTGCTGTCTTGAATCAGTAGCCTAGGCCTCCTCATATCACCATTGGAGAGATTAGGTTTGTTGTCTGGAACTATTTTGTCCCCCAAGATTCCTAATATGCTGTAATTTTATTATTTGCATGTCCAGTGGTCTAATGGAAGCTTACTAATAAAGGCTACATGTCAAGTCATAATACCAAACTAGGTGGACATGTTGAAAATGCTCTGCTATATGTTGTTCAAAGCTGTGATTATTTTGAAACTGCTCTGCTACAGTTTAGACTGTTTCCACTAAGTGTTGTTAAAATAAGATTGGAATTTCAAAACTACAAGATTTATCACAAAATCTTGGGCTACTAGAGATTTCTGATGTAACCCTGGTTTCTATGAACCAAGCTCGATTTATACTTGTGCTTATTTCAAAGTTTCTCATGCGACATATTTGACCTCTAGTTTGGGAAATGCTGGGGTAATGGCTGCCAAATGTGCCATGGTATTGACCATCCTGTTTTTACACAACCCACTGCTACTTTCACAAACTGCATCTCTTATGTAGTATGGACTGTTGCTCTGACAGGAGGTTAAAAGACACCCAACCCGTAGGCCTTTAAAGCCCATTGAAGCTGTGTCCAACTAAATAGAACTGTACAGTCAAACCATAATGCTGACCTAAGTTCATCAACATTCCCTCCAGCACACTCTTCATTGTAGCATCTTTGTGAACTTCATGCTCTTACATTGGGTTTACTTACTGTTTCTTTCAGGAAAGAATTGAAATCCTACAAATCTTTCCATTGAGCAGAGAAAATGTTTGTCATTTCACACATAATATCTTGCTATTCAACACATTGGGTCCTAAGGCTAAAAGACAATGTTGCTGTTTTAATGCTACATTGTTTTCCTGCAATTGCATTTGCTATTAGGGTAACAGATCTTGCAATTTTGATGAAAATGTCCTGCTTACGCATTGTCTTACAGTGTACACATTTTAGGAAACAAGATTTATATGTTTTTTTTAACTAAACAACATTTAGGCTGTAAACCATGGTTACAGTATACAGGACGCATCCCCATATATTTTTCCATTATGCCATTTACTATTAAGGCAATAAAATGTTTTGAAGTATTTTCTTTAAAACTATAAATTACTGGCTGATCCCTTCAGAAAGGATCAGCCAATTAAATTCACTACTGTGCAATTGTGTCAGCTTTCAACAGCTGTTTGGCCATTCTATCATTCCATATGCTATGATCATATCTTAAATGAAAACACAACGGAGCAAAAGGGTGGGAGAGCTATTTTATCATAGGTAACTCCCCTGAATGTAATTTTTTTCACATGTAAAGTACTGTTTTCCGAACGGCCAAATGGGGAGCGATGTCCCGTTTAATGGTTGCATGTAGGATGGATTAACACAGGTGTGTACATCTTTAAAGCTTCATCACAAAGTGTGATTCTTTTTTGGTAGGCTTTTGAAAATTGACCTGATTGTAATTAGATGTAAACATATATAGCTCTGGGCTACGGTGGAATACATTAGCATCTTGACTTATTGACTTTGAATAATGAAATAGTAATACAATGAAAGATTATTCATCTTAGTTTAACCTCTCAACAATATGTTCTCAGCGTTCCCATTGGAAATACAAGAGGTATTAGCCTACACACATTACCCTGCCAGTCGCAAAATAAATGTTCCGCTCTAGCTTGGTTATTTTGGATGGCTGTTAATATTCCAAAAGGCCAAAGAATGTTATATTAAACAGAAAACTTCAGAGCATATATTTGAATTTGAACGCAGGGAGCATGGAGGGTTAGTATTCATCTGGAATGGTGGTGCATTTCGCGCGTGTTTTCACGTGTCACAAGTGGGCGCTTCACTCTGCTTCTACTGCACAAGCGGCTGGAGCACGGGGATGCGCAGAATGTAAATCTCAGCCCAGAGGTCTCCTTTTTCTCAGTCTTCCTCCAGACTGGCAGTATTTCTGGAGTGTCTTATTTTTTTAAAGACTACTAAAGCACCCGTGAGTGAGTAGTTAGTATCGTTCCCCGACGTCGGAGCTGGAGCTCCGTGCATGACTCCTGAGCTAATTGCGTGGGTGCTTCGGGGATTACAGCGAGGAGCATCTCCTTCAAACCAAGGGGAGAGACAAACCTACTTGCGGGGTTCTTCACTAGAAGCGTGGTGCAGCAATTCTGTGGACTGTCGTTTACTCCCGTTTGGAACTTGAATGAGTGAGCCTACGCGTTAATGAAAATGTTGCTTTAGAAAAGAGCATAGCGAATCGATAAATACCACCGACCATTTGGGCAGTGGAATAAATGAAATAAGTATTTTCTCGGATCATCCAAGCCCATGAACCGAAAAACAACGGCTTTCTGTTCAATAACTCGGTAAGTGTTTATTCGATTAGGTTGACTTGTAAGATTATACAAATCCTACTGTCTCATTTGTGGTTGTATCACGTGAGTCTGAGTGCCTATATATTTAAGTATTCTTTATGCATAGCCTATATGTTTAGAATATCTGATTCTCCGTATGTTTTAATAATTGGCAGCTTAAAATATATACGTATTATTTGTACATGTAACTATACCTGCCATGCAAACCATACGGTCCCATATTGCCTAAAAGCGCATGGTTATCTTGTTTGTTCCCATTTTCACCTACATGGGCAGTGGCGATGAAACATCGAAACAACACCCTTATTCAAGCACTTAACTTTCTATAAATACAGAAAAACATTATCCCGTAAAATTAAGAAAAATAAGTGTGCGAAGGGAGAACGAGTAGACATTTAGAGAGATAATGGCTGTGCATTATCATCTCATGCATAATGCTGATATTGTACTCCACCAGGAGCGTGAATGGCTGCTTCAGGCTACTGGGATTTATCTTGCCGCTCAGGCTGTATTTCCCCATATAGGACACAAGTCCACATGGGGCTTCTTTGCTGTGCTTTGTGCGGTCAAGGAAGGCAGGTTAGTCATGTAATGTAGCTCTGACTGCAGAAAGCGTTATGCTTAGGTTGGTTGCAGTAGAGCCTCTTCTCCTTATGAGTGCAGTTAGATGTACCTGGTGGTTGCTGTTTTTCTCTTCAGATTTTCCATTTAAATTTTAAAAAGCAGTAGTACATTTCAACTCCTAAATGCGCCAACAAGGGGCTTTTTTACACCAAATTGGAAATCCTGGCAAAAACACTGTAAGGTGGTAGCACCCTTTATTTAATTAACCATTTGCCATTCAAGTAAACTATGTAAATGCACAGGATACTGTAAGCAGGTACATTGCATATTTATAGTAAAATAAATCATATTTCAGTCTAATACTTTTGAGTGTTCTTCACGATTTTAAGGTATAATTTAGTTAATGTTATCCATGAATCCATTACATTCATTCAACGTTTTTAGTTTCTGTGATACTCTTGAGGCTATGGATTTAGCTGATCTTATATAAATATGGCCCACAATGCAATGGCCACCATATAGATGATTTTGACAACTTTGCAGTGCCAGCAGACCTTTCTCTAGCTTTGGAAATCTATGGGATATCAAATTAGTTCAAATGGCATTTAAAAGATGACACTCCCATCTTGGTATAAAAACATTAACTTGAAGTGTAATATTTGTTGTAAATGTTGAGCTCTTGTTGAGTAAGTGGCTGCCATGCCCCAGAGGGCAAATCTGTGGGTAGCTGTATATCAGATCATACTGTGAGTGTCCATCTAACTTTGTCTACATCGGGTATGTTTTTTTTTACTTTGACACTATTTTTGCAGCTTAGTGGCACATAAGTAGTATACATTTTCACATTTATATTGTAGTAATTTAGCTGTGGAAATGAAATCCATAGCTCTTCTATTGCAAGCGCTATGCTCTAACAACTCAGCTAAACAGGACAATACTGTACATACAAAATATATACAATTTCACCCCATATTAACATAGAAACCCTGGTAAATTTAGTATTTTTAACTAGTTGCTTTAAAATATTCAAACATTTCAGAAGGATAAATGAAGGTTTTTGAAGTTTGAAGTTTACAGTGGCTGTCAAAATTGACCCCTGTTGTGTCATTTGGGGTTGAACTGTGATAAGTGGCTCCACCATAACCCAATTAGGCTTTTAATGTTGCTAGCACTATTACATTTATTCTGTTAAGTAGCCTACTTTCGCTTCTCTCAAAGTGTCCCATCATGGTCTTCATCTTCAGTGGCTGACCTCACAGGGACCTATAAGATCAACACCATCTCACCGTTGTTCTAGTTCAATCCCTGGTGGAAATGCCTACAAAATCTCACCAATTATGGAAGACTTCTAAGCAAAACAGAATTTCATTTCTTGTAGTTTAACACACAGTTAAATTCATATTCAAAACACTTCTGACTTGACCATTTTGGACCCCATGTACAAGACAGAATACCAGCTGCAACAGAATGGTACATGCTCAGCCGATACACATCTTCAAAGTATGTGCTATTCATTGGGGAATGTGATCCCTCTCTGCTATTCATGTTTATTTATAGATTTCCCTAGCATGCTTTGCTCCTCATTTTGTGGCTAACAAGCACAGCCAAATGAGAGGTGAAAACATCATAAGCAGCTAGGGTGCTAAATTATTCCTGAAAACCGCAATCTATCCCTGACATCTATTGCTGTAGTGTAAAGGGTTGTGGGCCTTTTATTTTAGCTCAATTTATTGTGACATCCCTTTCGAAGAGCATCACAGTGGCAATCTAGGTAACGTAAGTGCATTGCTGTTTGGTAAAATCTAGGAGGTTGGAATAAAGTGCTGTAAATGGGTGGACAGATCCAAAGACCTAGCTCCAGTCTAGAGAGCATCTGTCTCCATTCCACAGCCCCAGCCTGGTGATGTATCCCTGGCTACTGGGATGGGATTCTGGGGATATGCCACCATGATGATGGGGTTGTGGAACGGATCAGTGCTCCCTGTCTCACTCTCTGTTAAGTGCACTTACTCTTCTGGCCCTATGGCTTGCAGCAGCTGTGGGATGCACCGATGCATTGGCCCCTTGGTTAACATCGGAGGGAATCACTGGAGCATTCATGTTGTCTTTTGAACAGCAAGGCCTTCTAGGAATTCTCCTGTGTTTCTCAATTAAAACAACCTTCAATCTTTGGTAGATTTTTTTCCAGTCTGATAAGTTTCAATTGGGTGTTTAAACAATATTCCTAATTACTTTGTGGAAAATTTTAAGAAAATACATGTCCCATGAACAACATTACATTGGGGATATTGTGTCTTAATGTGAAAGATTGTTGATACATCGTAGAAGACTTGGTTTATGATCTTTCTTGTTTTATTTGCTATACAAGATTTTGGACTGGAACAATTTTGACTCAACGTCACTGTGATAAAAGTGAGAAACAGAATTTATTATTGCATGCTGTGGATTTTTGGTTTTAGTCACATCCATTTTGTCAGTCCTGATCACATCTAATTTCATACATGCATGCATGTATGTCACAATGTGCCGATAAGACACATTTATTCACAGACTCAGTGCCCTGTGTTAGGTGATGCGCTTCCCCTGCAGTCACGTTTGAAAGAGCTGACAGAGACGCCTCAGGAGAGGTGTGTTTCTGAGTATGTCAAACCATTCTGTCACTGGGTGAGAATAGTTGAAGTTGTGAATAGTAGAAATGATGGAATAAAGAGAAGTTACAAAAAGTATTCAGTCAGGACTCGTAATTACATTTGGGCAAACAAGTTTCTCAGCCTAGATGATTCTACCTGTATTGTAAATCTTCATTCAAATGCAATTGCTACGTTTGCTTTGCCTTTAATAGCCAACTTTGATAGATTAAACTTCCGCAATACAACATTTATTCATCCTCAGTGGCCCATGTGAAATGAAATCTACTCAGCTGCCGGGTCGTTGGGTACACTAAATAGTGAGGCACAGACAGACGATAGGCTCATTATCTTTCTTTGGTAAATCAAAAGCTCATGGTGGAACTTAGAACCCAAATCATTTGTCTTGTCGACACAGGCCTTAAAGATTTACTAGCAGAGGGCAACAATAGATATTACAGTAATTATACGTGATGTATTCTTTCTTGAATAGAGATGAATGAGGTTTAAGATGCGGCTGTTGTGGTGAATAGATTACCTATGATTTGTTTTTCGGTCTACATGTGTAACGTCTCCTTCTGGGATCTACAGGAGTGAATCTGCTGGTTACTTTGTTTTGCCGTGGGTCTTGTTGTGTCTGACAGTAGCTCATCCTCTCAATCATGTTGTGATGGGACCTTGCTTCTGTTTCTTCCGCCCTTATTAGATTCTTTGCAATTATGCTTTCCCCCAGGGGAAAACGGATGCCTTAACCCACCTCTTCTATCAATTATGCGGCAAACAACAAGCCTCTGTAACCAAGAAGTCATCTCATTTACTCTGGGATACGTTTAGCCAACGACTTTCATTAGGCTCAGCTATTGTGGAGGTGAAACTGTGATGCCTCATTACATTTGGCAGAGCAATCTCGTATTCATAATTTCACCTCACCTCCGCTAGTGGATAATGATATCCAGCCACCTCGCCATCACAATCCACGGCCAGACAGAAGACAACACCGTTATTATATTGCATACCTATTTTCAATACGAGCTCTTTTTTCGACACTCAGAGGAGACATTTGCTTGACGCTTTGAGTGCCTCAGCTTGACTTATCTCACAAACTAAATGAGTTGGTCAAAATAAAACCCACATTTGGAAATAACGTATATACTGGAGTTATAAATTATAATTAAAGTCTGCCCTCTATGGCTTCCAAGCTGAGCCTGCAGACGAAAGAATGAGATGTTTGGACGGATCAGAGCAGAATCACAGCTCATGGCAGTTAGCACTGCAGTCAAACTGAGGACTGTGGCACAGTCTTCTAACCAGTATGATCTCGAGGAATGTAATCCGATGTGACATGCTTTACAGTGGCAAAATGCCCCCTAAAACTTGAAAGACACAAAGAAATCCACTCTGAGACAAACTGCTCTGAAATTACAGTAGATGTCACGAAGAACAATTACTGGCACCAGTACCATGGTGCTAAGCCAGCCCTGGCTGGAATATTATGTAGTTCTATAGTTGGCTACAGGAGGCTAAGGCTTTCAGCTCCCTACAATGTGTGAGTCATAACCATGGCAATGGAATAACAGCTTCATTTCTCCTTTCAAACTACACACACAAACACACAAAATTATGTAATTGTAGCTATTGACCTCTCAAATTACTCCGTGTCGTAGGTTTAGCGCTATGAAACGGTACTGTTTCACGTGCCACATTGATGTTGCACTACGGTAATATTGCTAAATGTTGTAGCCTACTGTGTTAATCCACAGAAATTACAAGAGATTGAAATCGGGGGAAGATTTAGAATTCTTAATTCTTAGAAGCATACAAATGAATCCTTAGAAGCACGTGAACAGTGACACAGGTCAACATTTTAGGAAAGAAAGCTGTTACCATTGGAACGCAAGAATTGGAACTGTATAACAATAGAAGCCACTTGCAGATCAGGACTTTTATAAAGGCCCATTATATGACTTGTCAGACAATATTATGTATTATGCATTGTGAATTCAGTTTGCACACTTTGCAAGCACTGCACAGGCTCAATGGAGAAACCTCTCTAGCTACTTACTGTGGAACCAGTATTTCAAAGCCTCTGAAAGGGAATATTGAAAACCTAAGTAACCCTATGCTATAGAGATATATCAAACAGATCTAAGCTAAGAAAAATGAAAGAGTGAATTAATGTAATGACTTGGATTTTAAGGTACAATGACAAGCAATATCCCACCTCTGCAAAATTGCTTATCTATAATGGGGGTATAATCCTTTTTTCTTCATGTCAAAATGTGTATCCGAGAGCAGTCATGTTTTCAAATGAAAGTGTATTCATCTTTATTCTTGGTCGTATGACCACAGAACACTAGGGATATATTGGTATGTCACACCGGCGCTGCATCATATTTGAAGTTTCTACATGCACATGTTCATCGTTATTACTGTAATACCGTAAATGAAAATCAGATTACATTGGATGCTATGTTGTAAGCACTTAACCAACAGCTCCAAATAATACAATATATTACATTAAGCTTTACATTAACTTTACATAAATAATTTTAGCAGCCAATATCAGCTAGGGATATATTGCTTTTCTGCAGTCCAGATCAAACAGACTTACTCGGCCTTCCATGCAGCAAAGGTTGACGTATCGGGTGGAAGCAGGGCCTGTGTGCTATCAATTTCCAGGGTACAAAGCTTGTTGCCAACTGGATACGCCTTTCCTTCTTCATTGTAATAAAACCAGAATCCTGTGTTTTGCATCATTCCACAATGGAAGTAAAATGTAATATCTATGTTATCCTTAGACTAACTGCCTACATGAGTACTATTGGAAATATGGTCAATGAAATATTCAGGCAAACTATAGCCTGTAACTGTTCTGGCAAAAATGTGTTCATTGTAGTGCAATAAACAATATTATTATGTATGGATAATAAAAGCATAGGTCTATTGGACACTTAATATGGATTTGTTATGCATTCATTGTAAGCATTCAGACAGGAACATGTACATACCAGAAATACATTTCTGTTTTTTGAGAGAGATTAGGGCTGTTTGGATAATTAGCATATGTTAGAAAACAGATGAACTAGTCGAAGAAATAAATATAACATAGAAATGTAGCTATATCTACAGTATAGCCTCTTCCACTTTACTTACATAATGTGCCTTGCATAAGTATTCACTCCCAATGAACCTGGAATTAAATGGAATTGTATTGGGCTTTTTTGGATTTGTTTATAACAACACACCAATCACTGTGCAACATCATTTATTGTGACATAAAAGTTTAAATAATAAAATGTAATATTGTTTGTTACATTAGTACGCACCCCCTTGCTATGAAAACCCTAAATAAGCTCTGTTGCATCAAAGTGCCCTCAGAACTCACATAATTAGGTGAATGGGGTGCACCTGTGTGCAGTTAAAGTGTCACAAGATCTCAAAATAAATACACCTGCTTCTGGAAGGCCCCAGACATTTTTAGAAAGCATATGCAAACAAACAGCATCACAAAGATGAAGAAGCTATGAAAACAAGTCCAAGATAAAGTTCTGGATAAGCACCAATCAGGTTTGGCTTATAAACCATTAACATGTTGTAAACATCCCCCATAGCACTGTTCAATCCATTATTAAGAAATTGAAAGAATATAGCACAAACACAACTCTGTCTAGAGGAGGCCGTCCATAATACTCAGATCCAGATGTGCAAAGCTGGTAGAGACCTACCCCAAAAGACTCACAGCTCTAATTGCAGCCAAAGTTGGTCCTACCAAGTATTGACTGAGGGAGGCAAATACTTACGTAACCAACAAATGACTTTTAGATGCCTAGAGATGAATAATGTTAGCAGGGATAAATACAAACAGTCCTTGTAATTAATTATTTGCATGCTGACACGTCGTGATGTGGTGAGTAGCCGATGCAGAGGATCCAAAATGTTTTACCAGCATTCAGTCACTATAGCTTGAGTTTGTGAAACAGAACAGGCGACTTGTAGGCCTGCTGAATAATTACAACATGGGTGTAAATCTGTGAAGTAAATCCGTAAAGACACAAGACGGTGTGCCTTTTAAAATTGAGCACAGTGAGAAATGGTTTCAGAAGCATGGACAGCTATGCAAAACCATCACTGAGAAAAGCACTCACTGTCCCTCAATCCAGGCTTGGGAGCTGTGCCTGCCAAGTTTAGAAAGACTTGTAAGCGTGGCTGACAAAGGGGTGAGAAGAGAATAGAATAGACGATCCAACTGAAACTGTATCATACAGTAGAACAGGTGTTGTACTTTAAACTCCCACATCTGATTAGGTGAGAGCATACATACTGATCACAACCTGACAAAAAAGCACTGAAAGGTCTGTGTGTAAAATCCTTCAACATTAATGTGACTTTGTGACACAGCAAAAAACATCTAAATCCATTGAATAGAGGAAATGAAGGGCATGGCAAAAGCTTAATAACCCACTGGTCTCACTTAATGCTGGGAGGACAGTTGCACCCGTTGTCATAATCCCTCACTAGGGTCCTTATATTCTGGGGTGATGC
>JACXGM010013307.1:0-23138 GCA_016801145.1 Umbra pygmaea | reverse complement strand
AACTTGGAAGAACTTGTCCTAAATTTGCATCAACAGCTGGCTTTCAAATTGCTTTTGAAAGCCTTCTTAGTTTGCTATGGTATAGCCTACACATTACACACACATACACATGTTGGTAACCAAGTCAATCGGACAAGCGACGGATCCTAACTGATCCCTTGCATTGGATCTAAAGAAAACGTCCCGTACACTCTTTCCCAAGCAACATTTTTGCCCTAAACACACTCCACACATCCAGCGAAACAAAGATGCTGAAAAGCCACAAATGTGAAAAGGCTATACCTATGTATACAGTATCGCCTTTACATCCAAAGGTTGATGTCCTTTAAGCAGTGACTAAGAATCACTTTCAAAACAATCACCCACACCAATAAAGCGCAAACTTAGCGTGTTTAGCGCCACACCCCTGTTAACATAATGCTGATAGTATAATTTTAAAACGATGAGCGGCAGCCTACCTTTAAATAGCGGTTTCCGTTCTGCAGCGTACCAGAAGGCAGTTAATTATCCCGTGACAACACCGTGTGCTAGAGAGCTCGGACGGACGCGAGGGAGAGAGCGCGAGGAGTGAGTGGGTGCGCAAGAGAGGGGGAAGAAATGAGGGGAGCTCGAGGAGAGAAGGAGGAGGAAAGAAAGAGAGCGAGACATGCCTCAAGATAGTATAGGAGAGGCGAGAGACATTGGTGAAGGGGAATAGCCATGCAGCCACTCCGGACTGGAGATGCGTTGGAGTTGATATATTTCTCATGAAATATAATGATCATGACATATACTTTTTGCTTTATTTAACCTTTTCTAATAATTATTCAAATTAATCTATTGCCTACACTGTTCTGTAGTTCACTGTTATGTTTAATTAGTTTATTGATGGGTCTGGCTCTTTTTCATGTAAAGGTGTTTACTTCTGAGCATAATAAAAAGGTATATCTCTCCGTATGGCAACTCGTATGGCAACCAATTTGTTTCCAGTTTGATCACGCATGTGTGTACTGAAGCACCTTAATTTGCAATAATATCATTCGCCATCAGTTGCGTGGGTGCTTCTCAATGCTTTGCAACTTGCCTTCCTGAAAGAATCCCGATGCGCCGCACGCAGCAGCTGTTTCGAACTCCGGGCACGTAGCACAGTTCTGCAAAACAGACAAGCAGGCAGGCAGCGCCCCCGAAGTGCGCGCTCGTGGCCGTGGCCATGGGGGCAGAGGCATTATAAGAACGGGAACCACATAGAACCACAAGTAGGTATATGCTATGGATGAAAATCATGGAAGGGCTTTCGTAAGAGCCCATGGGTGGGAATAGAATGAAGTCTTTAAGAGCTTCCTAATTCAGGGCATGTGTGTGTATGTACGTTCCAAAAGAGGACTGGCCTTGAGTCCAGCCCCTCTCTAGGTTTCTTCCTATATGTTCCACCTACTAGGGAGTTTTTCCTAGCCACTGTGCATCACTTGTTGTTGCTTGCTCTTTTGGGGTTTTAGGCCGGGTATCTGTCGAAGCACTTTGGGACACCTGCTGTTGTAAAAAGGGTTTTATGAAATAAATTTGATTGATTGTTACTTTATGTTTTTATACTTCTTAATCAATTAGACTGGTACTCTATGTTTGTAGACCTCTACATCAGTGGTTCTCGAACCTCTTCTCTGGGACCCCCAGCCATCTCACAGTTTTGCTGTAACCCTGAACTAGCTCACCTGATTCAAGTAGGTAAGGGCTAACTGATTAGTCAACAAGTTGATTCAGGTGTGCTTGCTCTGTGATACATCTAATACATGGCATGGCTGGGGTTCCCCAGGAGAGGTTTGAGGACCACTGTTTATTAGGCTGTTACAGTTTTTCCCAATTGCTAACACACAAAATGCAAAATTTGGCTCATCGTGTCAAAACTCACCACATAAGAATTATTGACACAACACTTGGAGAATAACATCTAACTGCCATTTCAAAAAGACATTCTGCAATCAAAACTGAACATTCTGACCTCAAAAGGCCCTCTTCAGATCAATAGGGAACACACATGCACATGAACAATAAACAGTCAAACAGACACAACACACTGGTCAACTGTACTCAAGACACTTCTGTCATTTGTAGTTTTTAAACCGTTTTTATTCCCGCAACCAAGGCTCAGTGATACAATGTACAGGTAGCACCGATACTCCCATTACAAGTCAGGGATCACTCCGTCAAATGGGGTCGGGCCACGTCACCTCGTCCATATCACAGGCGATGTTCTCCCTAGCCAGGCAACAGGGAAGATATCGCCGGGCGTGGCGTATCCACCTGTAGATCAACCCCACCTCGAAGTCTCCGCATGTCCTCCATTGCTCGCAGGAGCGGCACGCTTGCATGTGGTAGGCGGTCATAGACCTTCCACCGCCATGCCGAAAATAATTCCCCTATCAGGTTGAGGAACGGGGAATAAGGGGGCAGGTACAGCACCATGACATGGTCGTGGTTGACAAACCAGTCCCGGACCAAAGCAGCCCATTGGAAACTGACATTATCCCAGATGACAACCAACATGTGCTGCCCTGTTCGGTCCTATGTGACCGCGGCATGTAGTGCATGCAGAAATGTCAGTATGTGTGCAGTGTTTTAGGGAGCCTGGGTGGCATGGTGATGGAGGACTCCCTGACCACTAATCGCAGCACACATGGTGATGTTGCCCCGCACTGCCCGGGGACGTTCTCGATTGCCCTTTGGCGGATGATGTTTCGGCCCCGATGTCTGTTTTTTGCAAATCTCTTCCTCTTTCTTCTCTCCCTCTTCCCCATCTCTTCCTCGTTCTCCTCTCCTTCTACCCCGTCTCTTCCTCATTCTCCTCTCCTTCTATCCCGTCTCTTCCTCGTTCTCCTCTCCCTCTTCCTGTTTCTTCCTCGTCTTCTCCTTCCCCTTGGTCCTTCAGCCTCCATATTCGCGATTGTCTCACGACAGGTGCTCATACCTGATTTCTATTTATAGTGCTACATCTGTGACCGATTGGTGTTCAATTACTGTTTAAGTGTTTTACTGTGTGTGCGGGGGTTGCTAATGTCGTCATCATTGGCCAATGTGTGTAACATGCAACACTGTGTGTAGTGTTTTGCACCGTGTGTTGCAGAATTGTTTACGGTGCCATGCCGACAATGTGTTTATTCGTTTGGTGCCTGTGTGTACCAAATTGCAAACGTTACGGTTTTAACGCTTTGGTCTGGGCATTCACTTTTTGTGTTTTAGCAATTCTGTTGTCTAGGGACAACAGATGGAAAACTAGAACTTGTTATTAACTCTGGCTTGTTTACAGCAAGTAATTTGTCTGTTGATTAATGAGCATTGTCCCTATCAAATAAAAATAAAAAAAATAAAAAATTGAGAAAAACTGTAATACCTAGGCTAAGACTACATCAATAAGACTGGTACTGTGTGTTTGTGGACCTCTACTTTAATTAGACTGGTACTGTATGTTATTGGACATCTACATGTATAAGACTGTTACTGTATGTGTGTGGATCTCTACATTAATAAGACTGTTACTGTATGTTTGTGGACCTCTACATGTATTAGACTGTTACTGTATGTTTGTGGACCTCTACATGTATTAGACCGTTACTGTATGTTTGTGGACCTCTACATGTATTAGACCGTTACTGTATCTTTGTGGACCTCTACATGTATTAGACCGTTACTGTATGTTTGTGGACCTCTACATGTATTAGACTGTTACTGTATGTTTGTGGATCTCTACATTAATAAGACTGTTACTGTATGTTTGTGGACCTCTACATGTATTAGACTGTTACTGTATGTTTGTGGACCTCTACATGTATTAGACTGTTACTGTATGTTTGTGGACCTCTACATGTATTAGACTGTTACTGTATGTGTGTGGATCTCTACATTAATAAGACTGTTACTGTATGTTTGTGGACCTCTACATGTATAGGACTGTTACTGTATCTTTGTGGACCTCTACATGTATAGGACTGTTACTGTATGTGTGTGGATCTCTACATTAATAAGACTCTTACTGTATGTGTGTGGATCTCTACATTAATAAGACTGTTACTGTATGTTTGTGGACCTCTACATGTATTAGACTGTTACTGTATCTTTGTGGATCTCTACATGTATAAGACCGTTACTGTATTTCCTCCTCAGCAGTCGCGCTGCCCTACACCTGCTGTCGCATCTAGTGAGCGATCGTGAGACCAATGACCACACACCAGGACACAAATAACCACCTCAGGAAGACGGATGGTGTTTCATGTGCCAATGTGGTCCCTGCTCCCATATAATGTGGATTTGTTTGTGTGTGTGAGTGTGTGTGTGTGTGTGTGTGTGTGTACATGCCTGCTTGTGTGTATGTGCAGATACAGTCACAACCCTTTACACTCTTGTATGCTCTGCTTTGATCTCAGTCTAGGCTGACCCTAAAAGTTTATTTATTTTGTATTCAGGTCAAAAAAATTAACCATCCTTAAAATAAGACATTTTTACTTAACAAGCTATGTTTGTATTACAACCAAACATCAAAATATCTTCCAAATTACGTTCTCAGGAAACTATTTTGTAAACTTGAATTTAGTTATATGCCAACAAATTTAGTTTTTTTTACATTTCAGCTGCAGGTTTTGCGATTAGGTTAAATTCATACTTCTATTACATTGCCCCTGCACATTTCATTCAGCGGATTTATGCGGGAACATTCCACACATTCCATACATTCCATAGTGTTCAAAATTATATTCCAACTAAAAGGACAGGCCTGAGGTTACTACCGGTTAAGGTTAAATATGACGTTACTAAGGTTAGGATTAAGGTTAGGGTTAACATTACAAAAAACGGACACTTGCATGTCTGCATCACGCAACAATGTAGAACAAAACACACACAAAATGTCGGTCTGGATTTGAACTCGCGAACACTGGCATGAAAGTCGCGGATTTATATGGCCATCCACCATATAAGTCACAGATTTATACGCCCATCCACCGTCCCCGACCTCCACCTTAGCAAAAACCAAACTATGTACATGCTACGTCATGATGTTCATATGTTTATATTTAACATTATTCAAGTGTTAAATTTAGTTCCCTATGAACATAATTGACCCTCTCATAGGTTCATCTTTCACATATTTCAGTTTTACAAAATAGTTCCCTCAGAAAATATTTCATGTGATTTTGGGCTCTTGTATTAGATAATAATACAGGAAAATATATTGTATTCATAGTTTATTTTTACTTATTTTAGTAGTGTCATTTTTTGCAGTGCACAAACAAAATGCCACAAACAAAATGCCACAAACACAAAATACCACAAATAAAACACCACAAACAACATACCACAAACACAAAATACCACAGATAACAATAGACCATAAATAGGGACAAAATACCACAGATAAAATATTACAAAGAAACACATTACAACAAAATAACATAGGAGGGACCTGTTTCTAAGAACATTCAGGAAGTCTCATATTAAACCATATCTAGACAAAATATTGAGGCTTAACATTTACACTGTAGTCACTTAGCAGACGTTCTTATTCAGAGCAACTTACAGTAAGTGCATCTTTCAATGGAGGCACACATTAAGAGCAAATGTTACAGAGTACCTGTTTCTTGAAATTCAAGTGATATAACAGGGACATCTAAAGTCTTCTACTTTGATATGAACCCAGATTTAGCTGTTGTGAGCTGTTCTGTCCTGGTTTGCTGTTACAGTACATCTAGTAATGTTGCCAGCTAGAAATTGTGTCTGTAGACAGCTAGCTTTAGAACTAGTAGCTAAAACTTCAGGGTAAGATACTAAAAGCTAGTAAGAAACTTTATTCTAACTTTCATCTATTGGCAGGAGGTACATTGGCAATCCAGTATACACTCAAGTAAAAGATTATTAGGAACACCATACTAATACTGTGTTTGACCCCCTTTCGCCTTCAGAACTGCCTTAATTCTACATGGCATTGATTCAACAAGGTGCTGAAAGCATTCTTTAGAAATGTTGGCCCACATTGATAGGATAGCATCTTGCAGTTGATGGAGATTTGTGGGATGAACATCCAGGGCACGAAGCTCCCGTTCCTCCACAACACAAAGATGCTCTATTGGGTTGAGATCTGGTGACTGTGGGGGGCATTTTAGTACAGTGAACTCATTGTCATGTTCAAGAAACCAATTTGAAATGCTTCAAGCTTTGTGACATGGCGCATTATCCTGCTGGAAGTAGCCATCAGAGGATGGGTAAATGGTGGCCATAAAGGGATGGACATGGTCAGAAACAATGCTCAGGTAGGCCGTGGCATTTAAACGATGCCCAATTGGCACTAAGGGGCCTAAAGTGTGCCAAGAAAACATCCACCACACCATTACACCACCACCACCAGCCTGCACAGTGGTAACAAGGCATGATGGATCCATGTTCTCAATCTGTTTACGCCAAATTCTGACTCTACCATCTGAATGTCTCAACAGAAATCGAGACTCATCAGACCAGGCAACATTTTTCAAGTCTTCAACTGTCCTATTTTGGTGTGCTCTTGCAAATTGTAGCCTCTTTTTCCTATTTGTAGTGGAGTGGTACCCGGTGGGGTCTTCTGCTGTTGTAGCCCATCCGCCTCAAGGTTGTGCATGTTGTGTCTACACAAAATCTTTGCTGTGTACCTCGGTTGTAATGAGTGGTTATTTCAGTGAGTGGTTATGAGTGGTTATGTCGCATCTAGTGAGCGATCGTGAGACCAATGACCACACACCAGGACACAAATAACCACCTCTTCCAGTTGCCCTTCTATCAGCTTGAAGTAGTCGGCCCATTCTCCTCTGACCTCTAGCATCAACAAGGCAATTTTCGCCCACAGGACTGCTGCATACTGGATGTTTTTCCCTTTTCATACCATTCTTTGTATATGATTGTGAAATATTCGGACTGGCCCGTCTGGCACCAACAACCATGCCACGCTCAAAATTGCTTATATCACCTTTCTTTCCCATTCTGACATTCAGTTTGGAGTTCAGGAGATTGTCTTGACCAAGACTACACCCCTAAATGCATTGAAGCAACTGCCATGTGATTGGTTGACATTAGCAACACCCCCGCACACACAGTAAAACACTTAATCTGTAACTGAACACCAATCAGTCACTATACATATAATTCAGGTATGAGCACCTGTCGTGAGACAATTGTGAATATGGAGGCTGAAGGACCAAGGGGAAGGATAAGATGAGGAAGAGACGGGAAGAGGGAGAGGAGATAGAGGAAGAAACTCTGGTGACATTAGGACAGAAACATCACCAGCCAAAGGGCCATCGAGAACGTCGCCGGGCAGCGCAATGGGCAACACCACCATGTGTGCCGCCATTAGTGGTCAGTGGGTCCTCCATCACCATGCCACCCTGGCTCCCTACAACACTGCACACATACTGACATTTCTGCATGCACTACATGCCGCGGTCAGATAGGACCATCCTGGGCAGCCCATATTCGTTGTCATCTGGGATAATGTCAGTTTCCAACGGGCTATACTGGTCCGGGACTGGTTCGCCAACCACAACCATTTCATGGTGCTGTACCTGCCCCCTTAATCCCCGTTCCTAACCGGATAGAATAATTATTTCCGGCATGGCGGTGGAAGGTCTATGACCGCCTACCACACGCACGCATGCTGCTCCTGAGACCAATGGAGGAGGCATATAGAGACATCGAGGTGGGGTCAATCCACGGGTGGATACACCACGCCAGTCAATATTTTCCCCATTGCCTGGCGAGGGAGAACATCGCCTGTGATGTGGATGAGATGACGTGGCCCGACCCCAATCGACGGAGTGATCCCTGACATGTAATGGGAGTTGTTGTGCTACCTGTACAATGTGTCACTGAGGCTTGGTTGCGGGAATAAAAAACGGTTTAAAAACTACAAATGACAGAAGTGTCTTGAGTACAGTTGACCAGTGTGTTGTGTCTGTTTGACTGTTTATTGTTCATGTGCATGTGTGTTAACTATCGATCTGAAGACGGCCTTTTAAAGTCAGAGTGTTCAGTTTTGATTGCAGAATGTCTGTTTGACATGGCAGTTAGATGTTAATCTCCAAGTGTTGTGTCAAGAATTCTTGTGTGTTGAGTTGACACGATGAGCCAAATTTAGCATTTTGTGTGTTAGCAATTGGGAAAACTGTAATGCATTTCAGACACATATTTGTGTGCTCTTTGCCCTCAGAACATAATTGCTTTAAGGTATTGAAGTGTAAGAAGTGAAATATTGTTATACTCAGACTAGACATTAATATGTTTGCTCTTTGCCCTTAAAACATACTGATGTTATGGTAATGGTGAAGTGGAGGAAGTGATGCATTGTAATTGGTTGCCCCAGTGATGCAGAGTAAGCCCCAGGGGGTATTGAGGACATTTTTAAGTTGACCTGTGACCTTTAGCTTGCTATCAGGGTCAAATGCATGGAATCTCCACACGCCTGCATGCACACACCTACACAGTGTAATGATTTATTGAAGGCTCAATGTAGACTGTTTATTTGCGATTGGGTATAGCTATTATAAGTTACCCTCCATTGTGTCTCGACACTGGCCTTTTCTTGACGTTTCTGCCTATGAGGAAGACATTGTGAGATGTGAAACTGCCAGACACGGCTCCATTGAGGCTCTCGGTAGTGGATTTGATAGATTCTTATGGCAGTTAGATGGATGGGGTTCCGAAGTGGGTTGGATGACGAGGGACAAAGGTAGCTCTTCCATTGACTGGCTGGGCTAACAGACAGTTGGACAAATGGACCTGGCTTGAATAATATTGAATGGTGTTTAATGACCTGATTCACTACTGGGGACAGTTGTCCACAGAGACAAATGCACACACAACCACTAATACAAACACTACCACACAAACACACACACTTGACATCATCCAAAATATAGACACAGACAATCATCCACAAAATATGCACACTTTAAATCCCAGTGCCACAAACAAGGGTTTAGAGATAAGACACTTATTTTAACACTGCTGCATTCTTCTTTGTTTGGCAGAGTTATAAAGCCACAGGCAATCTCTCTGGCAGGAAGGATGGACCAGAAGAGAGGGAGGAAAGCCATGGTTTGGCAATAATGTGTTTTGAAACATTATGTCAACAAAGCATATAACAAGTGAGAGTGTGTGCAGTATAACTGTGTCATTGCGACCAGGGTTCCTGTACTGGACCTGGCAGTCCGACAATGCCTGCAGGACTGTCAGAGGCTGGTGCAAATTGGGTCAACCCCGCCCACGGTTTCTTGCCTTTGTGCTCTCTAGCGACTGCTAGAGGTAGGCCAGGTGCCTGCATGCTCAACTGAGGTCATTGTGTTAACAATAATTCCTCTTCAAGGAAATGAACATTGACAGCGGGAGAGAGAAAGTGATAGAACAAAGAAAAAAATAACAAATTGATAAATAAAGGGATTTTTGAGAATGATCTGGATTGTTTTACAAAACATAAATTTTTGACAATCTAGTAGAAAAAAAACCTTTGCTTATCAGTCAGCCTAAGAGACTTGCTGACAACTAGACAGGACTGACGGGTACTACAGTACTTAGAGGTAATGAAGTTGAACAGTACTTAAGGAATAACATGTTCAGTAAATTCTGGGGCCCTAAGGAGGAATGGTTAAGGTGTAATTGACAATTAAGGCTTTTGTTTGTCCTATAATAGAAATACATCTAGTGCTACATACATGTTGGGTTCCAAATGGGTATATGGGACACTTTTTAAGCCAGAGTCCAAGGTGCATTGGTCATACATAGTGCACTACGTAGGGAGTAGTGTCATGGACTCTGGTCCTAACAACTTGGGACATATTAAAATGAATCCTTTCAAATGACAAACTCAATACCTGTGAAATTCACAAACGTGCACATAAACCAATATCATCAGTAAGTCGGATTAAATGGATTAAAAAGACTGGAGCCAAAATCATGATTATGCTTGCCTAATAGTAGAATTTTTAATTTGGCATTTGCAAATCCTTTTGTCCAAACGACATCATCAGCTGTGCAGATTTTTTTTTCTAAGCTATAATGACATTACTGAGTGTAGCCTTCTGTCTTTCTGTTTTCCAACTTCTTCCTCATTGTCTTCCGAGAATAATGTTGACCAGTTAGTATTTACTGTACAATCTCTCCACCTAGATTCTACTACACAGTAAAATCTTCTGTGTTAAATCAACACCCTAAGTGTTAAATTAAAACTCTTCAGTGTGTATATAGGTCCACTGGACCTAACTAAGTGTTAATTTAACACTGACATTTTTGCTGTGTACTACACAGTAATTAGTCAAGATTTCTGCAAATATACTGAAGACCATTTTAAAGTCTAATGCAGGCCACGGATATGAATGATATTAGCCCCTCTCCAGTGTGGGAGGCTGCAGTGACCTATCTTAGAGGGTCAATTATAACATACACTATGGAGAATATAGCTCTAGGGTCCATCTCCAATTAGAAAGAAAATAACTTGAGAAGACAGCAAAAGACAGACCCTTCACATGTTGAATTAGAAAGGTTGAAGTCACATGTACTAGCAGAAGGAACCATTCACACAGCATCACATCTTTATTTATGCCAGACTCTGGTTATTTGTAACGTCTTCTGGTCAAGAACAAGTCTAGCTCCAATTTCATATCTCAGTTAAAATATGGTAAGACTGAAACTTTTTGGGGGAGAATAAAGCTATAAGTAACAAGCTTGAGATTCAGCAGAAAACCAAACGCTCTCCCCTCTTTCTCCCAGGGACACGGAATCTGTGGCAACCAATGTCTGTGTCAGAGATTTTAAATGTAATCAGCTCACAGTGGTGGGGGACGCACTAGGGCCGGATGGTTATCGGTCGGCGTAATTTCAGTTTCTCCCGTCAGCTGACTTTTTCTGTTTCCTGCTTCTCCAGTCGGCTGACTTTAGCACATGTTTACATTGTCCAATAGATCATCTTGAATTAATCAAACCAGTTGCATTTATTCTTTAGTTTTTTCATCTGTCATGTATTTTGTCAGTTTGTGTGTGTTAGTGCGAGATGTCTATGTAATAATTGTGTTTTGTCACACGAGGCATTTTACATTGTATTAAGTTTTATTCCGGATTAACTTACTGTTTGAATTCACTCTCAAACCTTCACACCTGTCTCCATCCTTTCACCCCACATGGAAGCTTGTTATGACAGAATATCTGACCGTAGGAAATGGAGACCATCAGGGTAGTATGGATGGATTACACTGGCGGCGCAACCGGCTGTGAGAGCAGAGTAGCAAGACGCCAGGCTCAGTGCCTACTTTGGCTACGCTCCACCGCGAAGCAGCCAAGAAATGAGGTACAACCGCTAAGGTGGGTCCGACTCTTGGGCGGCGTTAAAGAACAGAATACCTGGGAAAATATAGTAGGGACCCGGGGGACATTCTCCATGAGGAGGAGGACATCCATGTGGACCATCAACTGACTGGGGACTGGTATTAAGAGCGAAGCAGGCTGGCGATTCCTCCAACACCGCTTCCACAGGCTAGGGTCATTAGCCGGCTAGCTACCCCTGTCCATCCAGTCCCGGGGACGTGGTCAGTCAAACAGCCAGACATACCACCTCTTCCCGTCCAGCGGGCCAGTATGGCAAGACCAATATCCCTCTTCCACTATTAGTAAGGGTGTCCACATAGTGTACTTTTGGCCTATAGTTTGACTGTCCAAACTCTCAATCTGGTAAACCCTTGGAATTAATATAATGTTGATGAAATCCAAGTAAAGCAATAACCGTGAAGTAGAGGTAACATAGCAGCTATTTCAAAAGTTCATGAAGGACCCGACAGAGCAAAGAGGATAAACATATGCATGACGTGATAGTTATGGTCAAAGAAAAGATGGATCAGGAATATATATCAAAGTGCACAGGAAGTAGGATCCATCTCCCTTGTAAATTGAATTGTTTGATTCCTGAATGCTGATTGGCTGATAGTCATGGCACATGATATCGTATAGCACGGGTATGACATCACATCAATTTTGTATTCTCTATTTGCATTAGCAACTGATTTATACCAGCTATAAGGCATCTCAGGGGTTTGTGATATATTGTACTGTACCACGGCTAAGCGCTGTGTCCAGACACTCCAAGATGAATCTGCCTAAGAACAGCTCCATGACATATAAACCATATATCACACCCCCTTGTGCCATATAGCTTATTTGTACCACGATTTCAGCCAATGAGTATTCAGAATTCAATCCACTAGGTTTATAAATGAGTCATAAAATAACTCATTTAAAAAAACATAAAAACATAGAGGTCTATAATCTCTTCAGTTAACATTCTACTAACTGTACTCTATGCCATGTGCCAAAGATAGAGGGACTGAAATGTGAGTTAATGGGACTGGTCTCCAGTCTGATACTAGAAGTGTTACACTCAATGAATCAACACTAGCAAACGCTGGCCAATATTGCCTAGCAACCAAACAGCTGACCTGCATGCTCCTTGAAGTAGTCATTTACAATGGGGGACCTGGGCAAACCGATTGCTGATTAACTCATTATCTCTTGCTCAAGTTCACATATCCAATGGTACTTACGTCCATCTCAACATAATACTGAAATGATTCAGGAGAGTTGAAGATCACAGCATGCCTATCTCCTATAGGCATTCTCGCTACGCACTACTGCTTTTCTGCCTCTTTGCACTCCCAAACAGGGAATCACTCATGCTTACTGACCTGATAAAATAACTTTGCCTTTGTAAAAACCAAAGCTGTACCCTGGAAATCCAGAGTTATCGCGAGAGCACAATTTGAATTTGTATTCAGTAATGATGCGCATTCATTATGCCCTTGTAGTCGAGCTGCACCGATCACATGGGTATCTGATATAGTCGGGTCAAAGGCGAGCTAAACAGATGACGACAGTGCTGCTACGTCAAAGTAATTAGTAAACATTGCAAGATGGCTACGGATGAACACCAGTTGTTTGAAAGGGCTTTGGCCGCTACAATGAACGAGTTAGACTTGGCTTTTTGTCTAAAAGAGGAACATAAGACAGCGCTCGAATCATTACTTTGCAAGAAGGATGTTTTTGCTGTTTTGCCGACCGGATACGGCAAGAGTTTAATCCACCAGTTAGCTCCGCTGTTGTTGTGATTGGTCGTAGTGTTATCCAATTGCGTGCAGTGAGATTTTCAAATGCATGCTTGGTGCCGCCCCTCGAGTTGGACCATATTCGTTGTTCAGTGCCAGACCCTTAACCTGTCAGATTTTGATTTTCCAGCTACCAAAGCTGTCTGAGGGCGTCACTAGAGCAAAATCCCTGCTGACCATACCTCCCCACTTCAGTCAAAACAAGCTTCTGTCACCTGATAAGAAACAGCTGCTGGTCCATATGTGATGATTTATTTCTCATCAACTTTCCTGCTCCCATAGTGCGTATCCATCCACTGTTTGCAGGGGGTCACAAACAAACCGTCTGCTTATCTCCCCAAAAACTCCAAACCAATTTACTGTATCTAAAAGTGTGTTTAAAGAATATTGAGCCACAGTAACATTCACAATTTGTTTAGGGAATAAAATCAAGAATTCTGGAAAAGTTATCAGAATGCAGGCAGTTAATACTACAATCTTCTTGCCAGAACCAGCCAGTCCATAGGGGGGTGGATTGGTTCTCTTTATTCCTGACATACACAAACACATCCAATACTGAATGGTAATATGGTCAAAATACCTCTCAAGAAACACTGTCGTAACCTTTGTGTCTGCTTCACGTCACTCATTCTGACCAGAGACCAGTCCAACATTTTGCACATAATGTAGGGATCAGCCTTAATGACGGAAACAGAAAGATGGGGGAAACTAGGAAATGTCCTTTATTTTGGATCCATTTGGAAGACCCAGGCTCATCTCATTACTTTTCCTGTAGCCAGTAAGGACGGAGAAGCTGTGTGAACATTTCTACACTGCAGCTCCAATCTAAGAGATAGTTCGTCTTGGCAATAACATGGCTAATCTATCTTCACATGAGAGAGACAGAGAGGATTGTCAAAGGAAACTGAAAATGCAATTTTGCCATTATGGCTCCATTTTAGACACAATGGTTAGGCTTGGCTTTCATGCCCATAGGGAAGACAAGGAGTGAGATGAAACTGCTAGACCATTACTGCGCATCTCTGGAGATGGGACTCTTTGGCTTGTCTCATATGTTTGGAGACGGATTGCCAGAGGCTTAGCTTGTTGAGATTCTTCCTGGTTTGGAAAAGGACAAGTTGTACGTACACATATACATACACAAACACAATAGAAATAAGTTGATTTAATGTATAATTGTAAGGCAACCAGCCGTGATAGGATAAGAAGTTGCTGAACTTCTTTATCAAATAATGAGCGCACTTAGAATCATATTACAGCTGGTTGCCTTAAAATTACATGATGAATCAACCTCCGCCATTTCGTCGTGCAAACACACAATCCAATCACAGATGGTTGCCCTGCAATTGTAGGTTTAATGCTGCCTTGCGAAAGGATTTTCCCGGAATCCCGCCATTAATCACCTGAAGCTCCCACTGGAAACCGAGGGTTGGATATTGATACTACCACAATCATAAAATAGAGCAGCCTCTTAAACAACACTACTCTGCCTTTGCAAGAATGGCTTGATTAAAGACTGAAAAATACTATAGGATCCAATAATTATAGATCTAACATTTACTGGTTATAATGTATATCTCCAGCTGGGTATTAGCTTTTTTAAATAATGCCACCACGAAATAAAAAACAAATCTGTTATGGGTTTATTACGAAACATATTAAAGATTCAAAACTCAACAACAAGTTGACAACCCATTTTGTCTTCTTTCCCAAACAACCTGCTGTATACCTACTAAATTCCCCTTTGATTGGGATTCTTTGACGAAACAGTGTGGCTTTTTAGGTTATCATGTGATCAGAGTACACTCTGATTGATAAGCAAAAAGAACTACAGGGCACGGAAATATAGTTTCCAAAATGCCACCGAAGGGCTAAAACTAAAATCTAGTCAGGAGCCTGAGTAGCATTGAGGTGTCAGAATAGACAAAAGAGTTAAATCAGCAAAAGTAGGGTACAGTATCTGACCATCAATGTAATTGATAGATAAAGTTGCTCTGGATAGAATGGATGTGCGCGTATCTGATACTCCATTCTTCCGAAGATGACTCCATTATTTGGTGTTTCGATTATAGTGGTGGAAAGTTCTGTGACATGTCAGTCCAAAATCTTAGACGTTCTATTTGGTTGAGTTCTGGTGAATGTGAAGGCCTTAACAAATGACTCTTATTTTCATACTCATCAAAGTATTCAGTGACCGCTTGTGCCCTGTGGACAGGGTTGCCAGGTCAAAAATAAAATTCTAGCCCAATGACTACTCAAAAACAGCCCAAAATGCCTTAAAAGTAGCCCAATTTGTTTACGTTGCCACGGAGTAAAACATTTCCACAATGTACATATAAATGTAATTTTTTTTAACCATATTCTCTTAATTTCCTATACTGTCATTGACTACTCTTTCTCTCTTTCATACACACCACGCAGTAGCTCCTCTCATACCTGGCACAGACTGCACCATACAGCCTAGGTCACATTTATTTATTTAAAGGAAAATGCTGCAGATGTGGTTGTTTAAAAATAGCCCAAAAAACCGCAACCCGCGACCAATATATTTTCTACTGCCAAATTGATTTAAAAATAGCCCAATTTGGCTAGAAAACCGCAGACATGGCAACACTGCCTGTGGATCAGGGCATTGTCATCCTGGAAGAGGCCACTCCCATCAGGATAGACATATTTCTCCATGGGATAAAGGCAATCACTCAGAATAACTTTGTAATGATCTGCATTGACCCTTCACTCTACACAGCAAAATCACCAGTGTTAAATCAACTCTGAGAGTGTTAAATTAACACTCTCAGTGTACTGTTTATATAGCACTAATGAGAAGTATATAAACACCATTTAACACTCTCAGAGTTCATTTAACACTGGTGATTTTGCGGTGTATGGGGACATGTAAACCATGCCAGGAACCCCCCCACCCCCAACCACATCATCTGCATTAGTTGTCATTTATTCAGGTTTTACGTTTAATTTTTTACTGTCTGTATGATTAAAAAAGGAAATTTGAAACCCCTCCCCAACCTGCCATCAAGTTATCAAACTTTAAGGACATCTTGACAGACCAAGAAATAGTAGATGTTTATAGTGATTATAGCATAATGATCTAGACAGCATAACATTTATAACACAAAAATATGAATCCCAGAATAAATAAGTACATTTCTTTTTCTGCACCGGACAGACATTCATTATAAATAAAATCATGAATCAACGGGGATTTTGTAATTCAAATGTATGCCTGTAATCACATCGATTTCCTGCACACATAGATCCAAACAAACAATCTAGCTAATATAACCTACTTAACAGCAATATTTTCAGTAAGACAATAAAAACTTGACCATTTTAGTAGCCAAACTAAAGTCTGGTGAATGGCAAACAATCCTTGCAAAATGTTCTAGCTATATTACAATGGTGACAAACTTTAGCAACAGCCAATTACCCTGAACGGCTAGAGCACTATTTTCCATGAAAAGAAGGTAGGATTTCTAATTTGTTTTGTTTTTGTGATTTTCCCCCCATTTTCCTCCCCTCCCAATTCACTCTAATCCTGGCTTGTTAGCAGCTCTGCAACTTCCTGGACAGATCTGTGGGATGGCGCACATGGTGAATCCAACCATATGTTGCCTAGCCGCTAATTCTTTTTGCGCTGCGAATCCACCACAGAAGTCTTTAGTCAGATCATGCACTGGATGATTACATTCACCAATTATACAGCCACGATTGAACCCACAGGTGTCCGACACCTGTGGACACAAGGAGTAGCTGGAGAGTAACATGGCAGGACAGATAATCGAATTTATCTAACCTAATTCCCGGGTAGTGCTATGCCAATTTGCGCTGCCACATGCATGAAGCCAGAGGGAATCAGAGAACCCATAAATCAGGCTTGAACCCATGACTATCATAGCCCAGATTGTCCTGCAATGTAGTGATTAAGCCCACTACGCCACGCAGACCCTCCCCCCACAAAGAAGGTAGGACTTCAAGCAGGTTTTAGATTAATTTAATATTGTAGCCAATAAGTGATAATGGCACAATGTGAAACATCGACTGGGGAACAATGTAACATGAACCATATTGAGGATTTTGAATGTCCTGCAGCATTTACTTTAGAAAGATAGCTAGCTTTCCTATTTTACTTGTGCCCCAATTAGCTACTGAATCACACTCACTGTAACCAACACAATTGGGTCTTAAAACAGTGGTCTTTTGATCATCACGAAGAATCATTACCATAGCCCCACTAAAGCCTAGTTGACTAGCCATTTCACAGTCAAAACATTATAGAAGATAGAACAATACATTTGTACTAGTATTTTACTGAAAGCACAAGCTAAAAAATGGCTTTCTGTTGCTAGAATAATGAAATAAATTTTTTTATAAAGTTATTGGCTATTTAAAATCGCTGGTTTCCACAAAATGTATTGTTTAGTTGTTGTTGTCATGATGTCTTGTCTTGTTAACTGTCACGATTACTCAAAAACTCAGGCAATAAAATGAATAATCATTTATTTAACAAAAACAATCCCGTAGGAGAATAACTAAAACGATAACTCAGAGAATGTGAAAAAGAACAAAAATTCCAAGGGAAGACTACTCTATACTACAACTATGAAATAAACAGAATAACAAGTACTCACAAAACCAAGGTATACTGGAACAGGCGACAGGCAAAGACAGGACTTGACACAATAATGACCAGCAACTAAAGGCAAACAGGACTGGATCTAAATAGGGGACTAATGACAAAGTAAGAACAGCTGTAAAGGGAACTAAATAAGGGAATAGGATAACAAAAACCATGTGACCAAACTAGCAGGAACCAAAACTAAAGACAGAAAGAAGTCCTGAATGTCAGAACAAAAACCTGGAATGGATTAAATACAACTAAAGAATACAAAGACAAGACTACACAGACACTAAGAATAAACATGTACAGAGGAAGCGTCACAACGACCAGGCCCGTCGCAACAAAGCAAGCAAACCAAGCAATTGCTTGGGGCCCTGAGCTGGCCTGGGGCCCCAAGACAACGACTGGTTAAGAATAAAATGCAACAACAAACTGTGTGAGCGCCCCTTTGATAGTCAATGCAGTAAAGTGCAATGACACTGTTATCGGGATCCCCCTCAAGGGGCCCATCTCGTGATCTCTGCTGAAGGCAAAATACAAAACCTTCTCGGTCGGCAGTCATCAGGTATCGAAATTATGATTCAGGAAGCCAGAAAAGGAAAAAGAGAAAGGAAGAGGAGGATAAGAAAAAAACAAGATAGTGATAGGTGATAAATTACACTACATAAAATAGCTCTAATTGTCTTGGTGAAATTTTGCAGCCGGTAGGCTAGCAAAAATATGTTTATGTTAGCTAACATTACCTGTAACCTGCCTGAGGGCAAATGCTGCTTGTAAAGAACAGTGCAACTTTTTTTCGAATGGATGGTTACATACTACTGTAATATGTTTTTCACGGGATAGGGAAGACGCAGATCTGTTCCAGAATCACTGTTTATCGTATTTAATGACATGACATTGCTATAGCTTTGTAATAAGTTTTGATGAAATTGGCATAACGTTAGCATGCTATACTAACTATTTCACCATATTTCATCTATTTACCAAATGGGGGATAGGAAAACCACCAAATAAATTCTGTGCATCAAACATTAGCTTTGGATGTTTTTAAGCATTAGTTACCCTTAAAAAAGTGTTAGGAATATCTGGTCCGTCTATCTATGTAATGTTTATAGATGTTTTAAAAATGGTTTCTTAAAGGTTTACACATTTTTTTAATCATTACCCGATACCTAATATATTACATGATAGATAAAATGTGTGTTACCATAAACTGTTCATTTACAGCACGACTTATAATTAGTAAACATTTAATTATACACAAGTATTTGCACTTTAAACATTTTTTTATGCACAGTTTATACAACAGCAGTTTATGCACTGTAAACCTTTTTTATTTATATAAAGTGTGGGTGAACTTTAACTTTATGGCTATGCTGTGGTTCCTGTAGGTTTTGCATGCAGGGTAAAGGGTTGGGGGGCCTCCATGTCCATTTTGCTTGGGGCCCCCAAATTCCTTCAAACGGCCCTGACAACGACCAATAACTAAACGCAAGAAGATGCTGAAGAAGATGCTGTTGAGCATTGAAACGTCAGCTTTTTATAAAAAATTCTTTGTAGAGCTTGTTTTCGGGCTGGTTTCCTTTCCCCAGTTCAAATCAACACCTGGTGCATTGTTTGGAGAAGGATTTTAGATGATATTGACCAGGTGAGTTGGCTATTATAACAACATTGTCGTGCGCTTTCATTCTGTGTTGCATTGGTAGGGCAGGTTATGGTTTGTTTTTATTTTGACCAGGGGTCTTCAACTCTAACCCTACGGGGTCCGGAGCCTGCTGGTTTTCTGTTCTACCTCAACATTAATTGGACTCACCTTGTGTCCCAGGTCTAAATAAGTCTCAGATTACAGGGTTGCAATTAAAAAGGGGAGTGGATCTGGCTTCGAGGTTCAGAGTTGAATACCCCTGGGCTAGACTCTTCAGTTTATGCCGTGAGCAATGTCAGTGTCTTGCCTTATTATATTACTGTAATAATAATTGGCCCTGCATTTACCTAAACTACTATTATTATTAGTAGTATTATAATGATTGAACATTTGAACATTTGAAGTTGGGCCAACTCTTCAGTTAACTACTTATCAATAATCCAGTAGTATTTATGGTTGGTCAATATACAAACACTGGCCACTTCATTAAGTACATGTTGACGAATTCCTGGTTAGTCCCACTTTTGCCATCGAAACTGCTTTAATCATTTGTGGCATAGATTCAACAAGGTGCTGGAAACATTCCTCAGAGAGTTTGGTCCGTATTGACATTATTGAATCACACATTTTCTGCGAATTTGTTGGCTGCACATCCATGATGCGAATCTCTGTGCCACCACGTCCCAAAGGTGCTTGATTCAATTGAGATCTGGTGACTGGAGATCACTTGAGTACATTGAACATATTGTCATGTGCAAGAAACCAGTTTGAGATGATGTGAGCTTTGTGACATGGTGCATTATCCTGCTGGAATGAGCCATTAGATGGGTACAGTGTGGTAATAAAGGGATGGACATGGTTAAAAACAGGTAGGCTGTGGCATTTAAACAATGCTCAATTGTTACTAAGGGACCCAATGTATGCCAAGAATATATCCCCTATACCATTTTACCACCAACTTGAACCATAGATACACAGGATGGGTCTTTCCATTTTTCTATTATCCAAATTGTATCTTCAAATGCATTACAAGTTTCCTGTTCTTAGCTGAAAGGAGTGGCACCCAGTGTGGTCATCTGCTGCTGTAGCCCATCGGTTTCAAGGTTCTTTTGACATGGCTCGACACATCTATGCAGTGGGCTTAAAAAAGATTACAACAATATAAATAATTTTTAAAACAATGACAATAGTAATAATAATAATACGCTATGTACTGAGCAGTGATCTGGGAAAATGTACAACAGTAGAAGTAATAAATATTATAGATTTGGCATGGAAAATTGTTTTTAAAGGTGCATTTGAATTCTGCTACATCAGATGTAGAGAGCATAAAGTGACCAGAGAATGTTAGTGCTCAACAGATGATTAGTGATCAGTGTCAGTGTTCCATGTTGAGCAGCCGAATGGCCTGGGGGAAGAAACTGTTTTTAAGTCTGGTAGTCCGCGCCTTGATTCTCCGGTAACGTCTACCAGACGGCAGCAGCGAGAAAAGTTAACAGCCTGGATGGCTGTAGTCTTTTAGAATGTTCTTTGTTTTCCTAAGGCATCGCTTCTGGTAGATGCCTTGCACGGAGGGGAGGCAGCAGCCTATGATGCACTCCGCTGACTTCACCACCCTCTGAAGGGCCTTGCGATCAGCAGCGGAGCAGCTGCCGTACCAGGCTGTAATGCAGCCTGAGAGGATGCTCTCAATGTAGAAGTTTATTAAAATCCTGACAGACATGCCAAACAAGCCCAGGGTCCTGAGCTTGGAAATGAGCTTAGCAGGAACAATAGTGTTGAATGCTGAGCTGTAGTCCACAAACAGCATCCTCACGTATGTGTTCCCTTTTTCCAAATGTGAGAGGGCGGACGTGATTATAGCGGACGTAAACTCCCGGGGAAGATAGAATAGTATGTTTACAGTTAATCAACTCCACATTAAATAATTGTAATTCCATTTATTCCTTTTCTGCAATTTGACATTAAAGGTTCCATGTGTAATAGTTCTGAGTATCTATTGAAAGAAATGCAATATAAGATCAATAACTATGTTTCAGTGTTGCGTAAAGACCCTATATAATGAACCATTATGTTTTTATTACCTTAGAATGAGCCATTTATATCTACATATCCCGCGGGCACCAACAGACAAACGAAGCGACCGGCCAATTGGACCAATCAACGTAGACCTAGGAATAGGGAAAAGGAAAAGACCCTGCTCTGGAGTAGGAGCTAAAAAGGTTATACGAACGGCCGTGCGAGGAACTAAATAATCCCGCAATTTCTTCTATCGGAACACAAGAAAAAAGGGTTATAGGAACGTTATGTTCTAGGAACTGCAAAAATCCCTGCGGTCGGAAAGCAGCTAATCAGCTGATTAGTACTATTGACCGTAAAACACTAACATTTGCTGTAGGCTCATATTAGCCAGCTACTACGGTGTTAGAAAAAAAATGTAGGTAGATTGTTTCATGTGGTTCTTCTCCCTCGCTGTGTACAGTAATGGCTTTGCTGTGTGGGTATAAATGGGCTGGTTAGGTTCGTGAGACAGTCAGCTGATTAATACTATTGACCGCAAAACAGTAATGTTAGCCTACACCCTACAGCATTACAAAATATTAGCCATCTAAACCTTTACTACCATGTTAGAAAAAATATGTAGTTGGATTGTTTCATGTGGTTCTCCTCTATCGTTGTGTAATTGCTTTGCTATGTAGGGAGAAATGTGCTGGTTACGTTCGTGAGACAAACAGCTGATTAGTACTATTTACTGCAAAACTGTAACATTAGCCTACAAAATAACAGCTCATATTAGCCACTAAACTTTTAGTAACCTGTTTGATAAAAAAAATACGTAATCTTAGTTGGATTGTTATTTCGAAAGCATGATGAAGCCAGACGAATACGGGAGTGACGCAGGCAAAAATCACTGGTAACCATCAGTGTGGCTTTTCCCAGATAGAAGGCTCTTATGAAGGAAACATGAATTTAAAGCAACTTTTTTATTATCTTGTACTAACTAACATGAAAACAAGCTAGGTAAAGTCAGTGAATAAAACACTAACACAATGATGAACAAGTAAAAAAAACATTTGAAATAACATGGTTATATTGAATAATACATTTTTTACTTAATAATTAAGTAAATATCCTAATATCTCTATATAAAGAAACCTCATTGCTTGACTATATACTCTGCTGTCTCAGATGACGACATATTTTATCCTACGTCGGCCACCTCAGCTTAGCTTTTGTGTTTGCAAAGGGAAGGGTAGGAAGTGAGTGACTGGCTGCTTGCAATTCACAAACAATAACACTAGATGTCACTAAAAATTACACACTGAACCTTTAATCAACTCCATATAAAATAATTGTAATGGTGATGACATTTACATGCTCACCATTTTTTATATACTTGATGTATGCATTTTGGGGTGTATGGAAGCCATTGAACCATCCGTATTGTAAGGTGCTCTATAGAAATATGGTAGCCTACATTGTAACTATGACACCACATCATACAGCACAAGTATATCCATTGGTGAAGTTTTTTCTGCTACTTTCACTCATCACAGATTTAGTCAGCAGTCAGTCCCAGCAGCCTATTTACATTTCAATGGGAAGGAGCTGCATTGTCTTTGCATGGCCATTACTGAATGAGTAATTGGTGTGGTAACAGCAATGGTGTATTGCCATGTGGAGAATCCATATAATGATGAAGTATTTCAGCAATATGTGTTTAACA
>JACXGM010013306.1:5735-23250 GCA_016801145.1 Umbra pygmaea | reverse complement strand
GGCAACAGCGGCGGCGGCAACAGCGGCGGCGGCAACAGCGGCGGCAACAACAACAGCAACAACAGCAACAACAACATCAGCAACAACAACATCAGCAACAACAACATCAGCAACAACAACATCAGCAACAACAAAATCAGCAACAACAAAATCAGCAACAACAACATGCAGGACCACCATCGATCTAGGGCACAAAAGTGGATCAATTCACACCAATGTTAGTTGTCCCACAGCATATTGGGTGACTCAGTTACTGCGCAGGTGTACATTTCTGTATTTTCTTTCTTTAGCTCATACATGTCACTTTAAATGCAAAGTGTGATTTCCATATCAGTCCACGCTGGTACAGAAGTGAACATGCCAGAATGTTTTGCAGACCATGATCATCCATATGGTCTCAGAGGCTTGTTTCTCTATCCATTCAGTGTGGTCCACCAACACTAGTGAACTGGATGGTGCCCCAAGAAACCATGCTCATTGATTGGGCTAATGGCCTAACAATTTAGAGTGGAGACTGGGGCGGAGAGGCTCGAGACAGATGCGGCTTACCATTGTTGTGCTTTCCTGCATACAACCTGACTTCTTCAATCACTCTGTGAATTGAATAAATACCCTAAACAAAGCACTATTCGAGTGAAAACTGCCATTCATATATCATCACCCAGTTCTACTGACCCAATCGGAATTTAGTCACTGTGAAAACGTCCGTGCTCATTCCACAGCGTTCAGCAGTGTTCAGTATTCCCCTGTTCTCTTTCTAAAACATACCATCCCCTTGTCTGAGAACAAGATGACGTAAAAAATTAAATACCGCAAGACAAAGCTTCACCAAAATTCTCAGGTCTTTCGTCATTGTTGTGGTGACACCTGTATGGTGGCGCTCAACGGCCTGTGACATTTCCCTATTTTACTGTCACCTGTGTGAGATGATCAAAACCAATCTACGTGACTACCATATTCCTTTCTAGGTCAACATATCTAGGCAACTCACAGCTCCTTGTGCCATAATATCAGAGGATTGACAGCCATCGAATCAAATTTGCTACAGCAGTGTAATTAAAAATCCACTTATGCACTTATTTGTAATTTTGCCCGCAAATACACTTTTGATATTTAAAGATTGTGGACAATGTAAAGCTTTTTGCAGCAATTACTTCAAAGACATCAAGCATTTCCATATCATGTTATAATAACGGTGCGGCTGACCTTTCCCAGTTAGGCAACAACTCTGAACACAACCGTTGCTAGCCACACCTCACAACCCCCCTGCCCATCCCTCGGCTTATCTCTGTGGTGCCTCGCTGTGAGACAGTTGGGTGAATGGGGGCGTAATGACTCATCACTGACTCCTGACGCGGCAGGCCTCAAGACTGACAGCTGGGACCCGTGTGTGGGGGGGGTTGCACAATATCCTAGCCAGCCGATCGCAGAGATAGTGGCAAAAGTGGATGTCCGCCACAGGACACTAATGGTCTTACCCAGGCCTATCACACGGATGAGATACATATCAGGGCCCCCTGCCAGCACACAAGCTGCTGCCACCGATCCAGCAAGCCAACAGCACAGAGTGGAAAGGAAGAAGAAAATTGGATTGAGGAATCGAAAGAAGGTCCCGCCTTTCATTGTTTTGCCATTATCATCAATTATTCAACCAATTGTTAATCTTTGCAGAAAAAAGCCAGTTCACTAAAGGGGTACAGCCAGAGATACATGGGTGGAGCCACCAGGAAAGAGTCGTTTTTTATGCTCAAATACAATACAGTAGTACTGAGTAAGTTAGAAAGACAGAGAAGAGTCAAGAGAAGCCCCTCTCTGTTGGACCATTGAGCATCTATTGGCTTTGGCTTTCATGCCTAGAAATAATACACAACCACTCGACCCAAAGAACTCCCTTACACTGAGACAGAACCTGACGGCAGTCTACGCTCACTACGCAAGTTGTGTAGGGCCCCGCATCCCCCTCGTGTCAAAGCGGATGTGAATCAATGATGGGAAGTTTACTGACTGATCTTTTCGAGTCATTCAGTAAAAATAACAAATCTTTTAAGTCATTTAGTTCATTTGATTCACGACTCTCGACCCAGTAAAATTAGTCGAACTGCACGTCACTCGTGTCAATGTTTACAAGTTCAATTAGAGGATGAAGCGGGATTATCATTCTGGTAAAGAGAAGTGTTGGACTTCTCCAAATAACATTATATTATTAAACAGTAAGGTTATGTTGATTTGCTAGCTTGAAACTGTCTGTCTGGCTGGCTGTCTGTCTGTCTGTCTGTCTGGCTGTCTGGCTGTCTGGCTGTCTGGCTGTCTGGCTGTCTGTCTGGCTGTCTGGCTGTCTGTCTGGCTGTCTGGCTGTCTGTCTGGCTGTCTGGCTGTCTGTCTGGCTGTCTGGCTGTCTGTCTGGCTCAGAGAACCGCATTGCCCATGACCATGCAATCTTATGCGCTTTCTCAAAATGAATCTTCCAGAAAATATATGGGCGTGATGGCACTCCTCATAGGCGCACATCATTTTCAAACAAGACAATGATTATCTAGTCACTCAGTTAAGGTTTAGTTACAACTCTGGACTAATGCAAGATGGAAAGCAATAGATTGCCATTGACTATTGATGTATATATTGAATTTTAAATGTTGATTAGCTGGGCATACTGAGCAATATGATTGCACTTCTCTCAGTAAATAACAAACATCAAGTATTCAGCCAAGCCATATTATAAATATAGTATTTTATATATCTGAAATGTATAATGGAAATCTGGGGGAGCCAGTATGAATGGGCCTGATGCAGCTGTTATAGTATTGTTATCTATAATTTACAAATGCTGTGCTTTGTCAGTAGAGAAGATGCTGGATCATCAGCCAGTGCAAGCACAGACTCAGTTGATCCACATCCAGCCACAGCCAGTACTAGCACCACCAGAGGTGTACAGCCAGGTTCTACAGCCAGCATGCTGAAAATGACCAGGCTGTAGGGGGAACCAAAGTTAAAAACATAGCTGTATATTTATTTTACAAATTTGAGGCATATACTGTAGCTGCAGTCATGCACAATTTTTACATTGTACTGTATAGTCAACACTAATCACACAGCTGTGTAGGTTTCATTTGACTTTTTTAACACATATAGTTGCAGCCATAGCCTATAGGCTTATGTTCCACATAAGACTTTATAGAAATTATTGTGTGTAATAACTAATTTTTGTTTACACCTAAATCTGTTCTTTATCGGTCTACTTATTTTTAAACCGACAGATGAAGCAAACTGTTTGAAAGGAGGGAGGATTGTAGTGGGAGCACTGGGGTGTCAGGTGTGACTGTATGGCAACGGCAAATGGTTTCCATGGCTCACGGGTCAGGTAGGAAAAACCCTTAGCAGAATTTAGCTGAAGGCTCCAAGGGAGGTCAGGACCAGTTCTGAACTGAGATAGAGTAACACATGTCAACTGGTTAACACACATTTAGAAATACAATTCACACTTTTCCAGTCTATTTAGGGAAAATCTAGTCCCCTGTATAAAGGGCATCACTATCAACAGTGCATTTGTGTTGTGCCGAACAGGCATTTCAGATTTAATTAGAGCGTGAAGACGACGGGAGACGGACAGACACTTGACAACACAATATTTGCAATGTGTAGCTAATGCAAATAAATTGTGCTAATGCAAATCAGACAGCAAATAACATGCTAATCCTTTACAAGATATTCATCCACACACAAAAAACCTATGTTGATACTACATTGCCCACGTTTTCGTAATTACAGTGAAAGAGAAAATCGATTCGTCAACACAAACACATCCAGAACACTAAGTGTCAAATTCAGCAAAGAACGACATTGTGACTGTCCCTTGCCATGACTGTCATATTTCCTTTGTTCAGCTGGATTACTGACAAAGATGGATCAAAGTGCCATCACAATTAAATATAGGAAGACCGTGGACACTCAGCCAGCTACACGTGCTCCCACCCCAATACACACAGCTCCCTGTCCAACCTTCACAAAGTGGTTTGACTTTTCAAGCTCATTATGTGAGCTGTGACAAAGAGAGCCACCGAGAAAGATAGTTGGGACGGCACACAGTATGGCCTCTCAGAACTGTGTTGCCATTTTCACTGGCCAGTTGATTCATTACCCAAAGTGGAAAGATGTGTCAAAAAGACCTGACACATTGTCAGTTTTACTGCTTCAATAATTCTTCCAACATGACAATGTACAAATTAAATCAAATGCATTGTATGTTGCTGTGATCGGGGAAAGAGAATAGAGGATGTGACGAATGAGAAACAAGTCCTCTATATGCTTAATTAATGGCATTATTAATGTCATTATGCAGGCAATTAGCTGCATGGGGCCAGATATGTGGTATGGTCAAATGTGAAGATGGACTTAAGAAGAATACTTACCTGGTGGTTAGGTTAGCTGAAGCTGTTCAGCTTCTCAGACAAACTGCAAAAGCTAGACGGAGAGAAATGGGTTGCCAGTGTTGCCTAATTAGCATAAAACACACACACACACATATACTGTTTTGAAAGCGGTTGTCAGACAAAAGACAGGGAGGTCACAACTAATTGGAATGAACGTACGGTACCCCAGCACAAAAAAGAAAGAAAACAGAAGAGAAAAAGAGTGGGAGGAGAGAGGGAGAGAGACATGGGGAAAAGAAAAGAGGGAGAAAGAGAAAAAAGTGAGAGGTTTTGTTCCTTAAAATAAATAGGAGATCACCAATGTCTGTGTCCAAATGTGTTGATGTACTGAAGGACTTTCAGTACATACTTAAAATAGTATGTAAAAGAAATTGAAAGAAAACATTAAAATATAAAAGGACTAAAATTATGCAGTTAGAATTTTGGGGAATGAAGTAGAGTGAAGCTTGTGTGAAGGCTGATGGAATGATGGAACCATACCTATGTGATCACTGCACATTGCAGGACAGTCTACATCATGGGTTCGAGCCGGACTATTGGTTCTCTGACTTTCACTGGGCCTTCTGCACGAGGCAGTGCAAGATTGGCATAGTGCTGCCCGGGATTTGGGTTAGATAAATCAGATTATCTATCCTGCCACGTTGCTCTCCAGCGACTTACGTTGCTCTCCAGCGACTTGTGTTCAAATTAGGTGCCAGTACATGCAATCGTGGAAGTATAGTCGGTAAACATAATCATTCCGCACATTATTCGACTAAAGGCTTCCGTGTTAAGTGAACAGTGCGAAAGAAAGCTCAGGCAACATGTGGTTGGATGAACCATGTGTGCGCCCCCTCATCATCCCACAGATCTGTACAAAAATCACACCAAAAAATAAAAAGTAAAATATAGGCCACCATGTTATTTATGGAGGTGTATTTTAACAAATGCATGTTGTTGAAATACTGTCAGTCCCACTTTAGTTTCTGTGGTTGCCATAGTGCTGTGAAACAGTTTAGGCAGAAATCTCCAATACATTTTTTATTTAATAATTTAAGTCTTATATTTTTGGTTTGTTACTTTAGGTAACAATTAGGTTGATTGATTTGAATAACTAGCAATTTTTTGTTTACACATTTTCCTGACCCTATATACCTTTTCCTGACTACATTTACTACACTACATTGTAACTACTTATGATGATATGATGTAGTAGTAGTTGGTGCCCTCTGTAAATATTTTGTACATTTTCTGCTGCAAGGTTTATATTAGCATATGATGTTGTCATGCTGCATTGTCTGCATTTTCATCTTTTCTTTAGTGGTGTCTCTGTGTTAGTTGTTAATGTCTGTTGTTGGTAGTGTGCTGTTCTCAAATGTCTTCTGTGCAAATTCTTTTTGTCCCTGTATCCATTCTTAACAAGAGTTCTCCTTCCAGGCCATTATTGAAAATAATGTTGAGTTGCCTGGTAATATAAAGGTAAAAACACTTTTAAAGAAAACATGCTTTAATTAGGTTATGTAAAGTATTAATTGACCTGCCATCATTATACTGTGTGGACAGCTCAAAAACAACCACTTATACTACAACATCCACACCCCTCGAATGACATCAGAAAACGTTGGAGCCTGGCAGTAGTATTGTTTCTTTTTTCCTTGTTTTTAAAGCGCATTGAGAGTCATTCTGTAATGAAAATCGTTACAGATGTTAAAGAAAAAGTATTGTTATTGGAGTACAGAATAAAATGAGTATGGATCCTTGCCAAAATGTATGTTTGTCAAAAAACACAAACATTTAAGTATGCTAAACCAAATAATTATGTAGGGAATACACAATATCATCCAAGCTTATGTGTCTCAGTGTGTTCCCAGTCTCTTAAGCATTTTAGAAAATAAATTGCTATATTTACATAATATCTTCCATAGTTTCAGTTTACATTAGAGTGTACTGACAAAAGAACCAAGAGAAGGTTGTGGGCTTTATTCGAGGGACAGGCACACAGCAACTTGGCCAGCTCCTTATCAGTGTCCATTGTCCAGGATGTTTATTGTTCACAGTAAGTTAAAGTTTATATGAAATCTATTCATTAATGCTGAATAAAACTCGTAGTTGCCATTTCCTTGGTATTAACCTTAGACTCTCCCATGCAGCCCACAGAGCTGAGTAATTCATCCACCTCCTAGGAGAATGAATAGGTCTCTGCCACCAGTACTCAGTCCATTCTTGTCACAGGTCTGGCAATACGTATGTACTTGATATATTCATACCTTTCATTTTTAGTTTGTACCTAACCACAGAAGAGAAATCCTCTGAAGTTAAATCACAGCTGATAAGTAGATTCTTTAATCTATCAGAATTACGCAGAAAACGTTGTATCCTTGCGTCACACTCACATTTCCATTGACTTCTTCGAAACAGTTTGGAACAGAAAGCATAGAATTGAAAAAGGTTATTGGTACTGCAATTGATTACGAACATATTAGGATAAAACTAGTAACCTTTCATTTTCAATGAGTAGTCACACCATCAATTTATATTCACACATGACTACCGTGAGGTAAGTTTTCCTCACTAAGTAAGTTTTCCTAGTTTTATACACTACCTCTGGTATCGTTACCATGATGAGATTAGATTTAAGGTTCATAACACAAAATATCGACTCAAATATTTCATGCATTTCAAAAGAAATATTGTAGTCTAAAAAGGCTTTCAGACTGTGCTAAAAGTGAGATAATAAGGATCACAAAAACCTGTTGCTGGCAACTCCAGCTGCAAATGATTTGGTCCCTTTTAATAAAATATAACTATCCCTTCATGAGCCACACCCACCCAAAATATACAACCTACAACTTAGCACAACAGCAATGGGGGTTCATCCCAGAGTATTTACTAAGCAAGGACCTAATTGTCAATATACTGTACACATCCTCTTTAGAAAATGACATCCTACAGACTCCACTGAATTGAAGCAGTTTGCCTTAATTCCAATGAGAGTTTAAATAATATTATTCACAAACTGTTTAGATGCAGCACTGTAAGAAATGTAATCAAGGACTTAATCATTGACTCATTCAGTAGAAACATTTATATTAACACCATTCAACTGTGAATGAACTGTAAAAATTACAATTCAAACATCACATAGATGTTTCTAGAAGGCATATTGTCAGTGAAATAGCTCCATTGGATCCTGAAAGATACGGTCTCTCTTGCTTTGAACAGCATGTAGGGAAAGGGGGGCTAACACTTGGTAACTGTTGACTGTTTTCTGAGAGTGTTTAATGTCTTTGCAGAAGTCATTGCAACTACAGCACATTTAAAGGAGAAAGAGAGGTCATTAGGAGGGATAGGGACATAACAGGATATTATTTTTACAACCTAAAGCCACAAAAACCACAGCTCCCTCTTCCTTGATGTGATCAACTTGTGTATATAGCCCAAAGTAATAATGTATTTGCCAAAAATACCAGTTGTTTGCTGATCAATGTATTAGAAGGAAGGACATTAACAAGTTAAAGAATATTATCAAATATTACACAATATATCTGCTTTGTAAAACTTTAGTTGCACTGTTGAATTACATTTCAATAATAGCAGGAAAGGATCTTAATAAATCTAGCAGGTTCATTTTGTTCCCAAGGCAACTAACGGTACTGTAGCTGGTAAACTGGTATTTCTAATGGTTGTGAATCATTTTCCACATTGTACATTCATTTTCAGAAAATGTATATTCACACATATTCTGCTTGAGTAAAATATGGAAAAATATATTGAGACCATGAACTGTGTTAATCATGTGAACAGTGACAACAGAATGTGTGAAAAAAAAAGGTAGAATATAAATTGTAAAATATATTCTTTAACCCGATTTATTGATAAAAGCCAAAGGCTTTGGACGGAGAGGGGCGCAAATGAAAAAGTAAGAGGAAGGCTGTACCAAGCGAGATGCGCGGCTGGGAGTGGAAGGAGGGGCGCAGGGATGCCCATTACAGTGACCCACGGCCTCGTCATGGCTCGGGTTTAAATGAGTAAACAGGAATGTTGTTTGGAAATGTTTGGGAAATAGAGAACACTATTTCACTACTTAGGCTTGGTCTGCTACCACAGAACCTGAGTCAGTGAAAGGGAAGGAGGCAAGGAATGAGTGAGTAAGAGGAGCATCCGCCTCTAGATGCTTACTGGGCCCTAGCTGCTGGATTCTGGCTGGCCTCGACTACTTCCACTTAAGGTCCCACATTTCCTCACTTCCTTCCCAGATGGCTCCACTTATAAACCAGCCATTTATGAGAGATTGTCTAGGGTGAGGGCAGCAGACCTTTTAAGGCAACCACTACAATCCAGCAACGTCATCCATCCTGTCCGGACATGATTCTGTCATGGCTGTAGTAGTGACAATTGACAGTGTTCACTGATCTTCCTAAAAACCGGTATACAATAGATTTAGTTTGATTTTTAATGGCCTTTTAAAGTCTTGCCAGGCACCTTTTCTTTGTATTCCTCCGTGTTTTACATGACATTAAAACAATTTTTCAGTCAATTACTGAAATAACAGATTACTACAACAACACGGACATTTGTTCTGTCGGACCAAATTTTACATAGATTTTTTTGATTATACATGTTTTTACCAAACACAGGAATAATACAGAGATAATATAAAAATACACATTATTATTTTGCCCAAAACTTTGCTATTCTACCATTGTCTATATTTTGTAATATTTCAAGCCCTGGATCCAGTATGCCTACAGTAAAACCCATTTTTGTAAAAAAAAGGGAATGAGTTTGTGTGTGGTGGATATATCAGTAGAAGGATGCAGGATACCAGGAAAGAATAAATCTTTAGTAAAGCAAAATCCAGGCAGAACAAGGGAACAGCTCCGCAGATTAAACGAAGAGCAAAAGAGAAACCTGACAGATGCACTAAGAAATTTGTAGTACTAAACTAAACAGGCAAAAAAGAAATGACAAAACAACAACCAACAAAATCAAAGGTCAACTGGGGCTATTTATAGGTGTAGGTTTTGATGAAGGAATCAACGGTAGGTGTGTCTCCTCAAATCATCAGGAAAGTGAGTGGTGAAGGCTGTTAGTATTCTGGGGAACTGGATCGCCGGATTTCAAATAGGCGCAGGACCGGCCGTGACACAAGTAAACCAGTTTCATTTGCACCAAAATGTGTGACATTAATTGTCAATCTCCTATGTTTCCTAACTGGACAGATTGATATCCCTGAAGTTTCATTGACTTGGTGTTATACTGTGATGATTGTGTGTTCCCTTAATTTTTTTTATTAAGCAGTGGTTTTAACATTCACTGCTGGCCAATTCAGCATTTCAGAGTGATGTATGACCCTGTTCTATTAACCGGGACACTACATACAAAGCAGCCGCTGCATTAGTACCACCCAAAGGGAATCTAAATACTACAAAGGATTTTCTACCATGACATTTTGAGATTTGGGTGAAATTCATTACTTTTCAGAAATAACAAGGCCTTTTCTAATATCCCCAATTTTAGACTGCAGATGGTATGCAGTCTGGTGTATTCAAAAACCTCACTGATCGACGCAATGTCCTGGAGTCATACTTAATCAGTATAATAATTCCAATGGCTCTGTTTAAACCAGGACCAGTGCTCCTAAAAAGGGGCGGTACTCACCGGTACGCAGTAACCGCACATCTACATTTTCCTCTTAAGCATACCTGCCTTTTTCGGTGACTTACTTCAGATCTTTTGACGAATCACGTAAAGGCAAGCAGTCTGCCCACTCATCAGAAGTTTGTTTCTCCACGGACGCTAGTTCGAAAAAGCTGTCTGATGCCTGCGGTTGGCGACTAACCGTAACAGATTTTTTACTGCTGAAAACCTAGAAACTAAAAAAACAATGTGTCTTTTTGTAAGTCGTTATGTTAGCCTAACTTCAGAAAGGTAGCTACTAAAAGAACGTGTGCCAGAGCCAGACACGTCAACAGAGGTCCAAGTCCAACCAGAAACATTGGGTACGATTCATGAGCTTCAAACTAACGTTAATTTAAAACCCTTCACAGTCTCCCAACATTCTAAAGCGTCAAGCGCAATTATCTCACGAACCCCTGTGGGTTAAACACAGCCGGAGCTATGGCGCCTCAAAGTCGATCATGTTTTTTAGGCGGTTGCCTTTTTAACTAAACACATTACAGACAGGAAGTAAAAAATAGCTGGGATTTCAAAATATGTATAGAAATATAGTAAGAAATGGGTGCTGCATTTTGATGTTGACTTGTTTGTATGGCCTCCAAACTTTATACACTGGTGTAGGAGCCCTGGGGGCTTGACAATATGCATTAAAAAGCCTTATTCTTTATGGTTTACATGCTTATACACATAAAAAACAACAAAATAAAAACAGTGTACACAGTTTCCTAACTTCTATTGTATCACAGTCTCAAAAGAATTGCCACTACTAAAAATACCATACATGTATACATTGTCTGAAACTACCATTAACAAGACTCACGGTTTCCAGACCGAACCAAATGCTTAAGATTGTCAAATGGACCAAATATTTTATTTAACTGTTAAAAAAACATTGATCAATTAATTCTGATGTGTAAGATTAACAACTGTTTCTGTTCCACCCTATTGTAATCTAAGTCCAAAGGCCATTTTGTAACTAGTGGTCAGCACTAGTAGAGGTACAATTTCAAATCAGCCTGCTGCTGGTAGTTCTATTTCCGGTTCACATGACATAAGAGCACCATTTCATATATATAGTGTCAATGCTATTGCATATGTCCAACTTATGTATTCAATTCAAATATCATTAAACTACTCTGAAATGCTAAGCATTATATTGAAATTACTGAACATTGTCTAATTCCACCCATATGTATGATTTGTATATACTCATCAAAATACTGCATAATACATTGTAATCTACTATACAATATGCTCAAAAGCATATAATGAAGCCACAGAGGTTTCGGAATTCTGATCTGTGGAGCGATGGAACAAAAAATGGAACTTTTCGGCACAATCAATCAGCGAGAAGTTTGGAGGACCAAGAATGAAGAATATGCTGAAAAGAACACTTAGCCCACAGTCAAGCATAGTGGTGGCTCGGTGATGCTCTGGGGCTGCTTTGCATCCTCTGGCACAGGAAACCTGCAGCATGTGAAAGGCAATAGGGATTCATTGAAATATCAGGAAATCCTACAAGAAAACATCATGTGAGGAAGCTGAAGCTTGTGCCTCATTGGACTATCCAACAGGACAAAATTCCACCAAAGTGGGGGTTTGGCATAGTTGGCCAAGTCGCTGCATTTCAGGACAGTCTACGTCATGATAGTGGTTCTCCGGCTTTCCACAAACCTCCAGATTGAGGCAGCGCAAATTGGCATGGCACTGCCCAGGATTTGGGATAGATAAGCCAAATCATCTACCTTACCACGTTGCTCTCCAGAGACTTCTTGTGTGCAGATCGGGCACCTGTAAATTCAATCTTGTATGTACACGATCTGACTAAAGGCTACCGTGTTGGATGAGCAGTGGAAAAAGAATCTGCGGCTTTGCAACATGTGGTTGGATGAACAATGTGCACGCCCCTCCCACGTCCTGCATCAGTCCAAGGAGTTGCATAGCTGCCGACAAGGCAGGGTCAGTGGGAATTGGGAGGGGAGAAAATCTAAAAATATATATTTTCTTAAACTTCCACCGAGGCTTTGTTGCAGAAGAAGTCCTGGAAGATAATACAGTGGCCATTACAGTCACCTGACTTGAACCCCATACAAAAGCTCTAGTGGGATTTGAAAAAGGTGGTTGCAGAATGCAAACCCAAGAATATTACTGAACTGGAGGCTCGTGAAGAATGGGCTAAGATTCCCCAGGAATGCTGCCAGAGGCTGGTGTCTATCTATGCTGTTTGCTGCCAGTCATAAACCCAAAAGCGTCCTCTACTAAGTACTAAAGATGCTTTCCATGAAGGGGTTGAATAAAAGACTGGAGAAGGCATCTTCAGTTGCATTTGCAATTGAATTTGGGGAAACCACGTGAAGCATTTTTCGTATTGAGCTATTTCAATAGCTTTTGTACAATTTCTTCATTGCATTCAGCTGAAAGTCTACATTCTTTCAATAAACCTAATTTGCAATTGGGATTGAATCATTTTGATTACAACTGTATGTCTTTAATACTATAACAGAAAGATCAACACATCTTACTTTGTGTACAGTTTTTAGTTTTGTTGACATTTGGAAAATGCATCAACAATTTGTTCTGCTTTGAATCAGTCATGTAGTTGGTTGGACGGAAACTTAATGTGACTCATTTTGTAAGTGAAAACATAAATTCACATAGTGAGCATTTCAGCACTGTTTTAATTAAAGCAAATTTGCTGTCACATGTGACCTAAAAAGCAATAATCTGTATTATCTATGGAAGATCTTTAGGTGTATTCCAAATACAATGGTGAGGTCTATCTTACATGTCTCCATTGAAATGACAATCAGCAAAAGGACTGATCCAGGACAAGGATCCCGTCTTAGAAATACCTGTTATAGGAAGAATGTACATCACAAAGTATTTTCAGACAGACAAAAATACTTGTCTCAAAAATGTTAAACAGTCCACTGTTTTATTTTGTTTTAGGACTAGTAAACTTTAGGAACTTGCATATTGAATACAGGGGATCAATTAACTTAAGTAATAAAAAACAGACAATATTTGCACAGCAATTTGCACAAATCGACAGTTTACAATATCTAACTAGCAAGAAATGCATATTATGGGCAAAATAACAATGTGTATATTCTGAAATTGTTTACATGATCCCTGTATTGTTCCTGTGTTCAATAAAAACATATATACAGCTATAAAAAAACTAATCTGTGAAATTTGCCCAGTTCAGAAAAATTAATGGAAAGTTACATAGCTCATATTGAAACATTAACAAATCATACAGTAAAGGTTTGAATTGGCACACACCCAAAAGGTGGTAGTGGTACTGACTAACTGGGAAAAACCTTGTATGATAAAATGAAAGTCAGAATATAATAACCACAACATATTTATTATAAACTACAATATATGCTAATGTTATCCCTCCTGACTTAACACAAAGACAAAAAACAGACAGGCAGACAAAGGGTGGTTTGTACTATACAAGGCCATTTCAAGGTCTGCTTTGAGTGAAGTAAATACAAAAAGCAAATGTCTTTCCCCACAGCAACATTTTGCGTCTTGGCAAAAACACAGCACTTTAACTCCAGCAGATTCTAAGGCAATTACTTTAAGAAGCTGCTAAAGGCATGGTTGTCAAGCTTGTAATAAAATGCCCTAACTTACTGCAGCTCAAAGAAAAAAAAATTCACATGCACTCAATTTTCAGAAAGAGAAGTTCTCTTTAAAGAAATAATTTACACTTACTGAATTGGGATTATATATGCTGTAATAATATTAGACTACAATTTACATGTGCTATTTGTAGAATTTCAAAGGAACTAGTTTCTCTTTCAGTGACAAGCTTACAAACTGATATATCTTGCTATTTTGGCAAGAATGCCTTGGCACTCTTGGTCCAAAGAGAGTCAGGTAAGGCTGAGCACTGGAACTTTGGGTCTTGTCAATTCTGCCCACAACAATATTTTATCAGCTAATCCACAGATATTACATCTCTTTGGACATATGCGGGATGTTGAGGGGCAAGCACATAGTTCATCCAAACACATGTCACTAAGCCGGCTGATTATTTTCGCAATGCTTATCCAACACGGAAGCCTCATGTACGGGATGATTACACTCACCAACTATACTTTCGTGATTTAATTTACAGGTGCCCAATCTGCACACAAGGAGTCGGTGGAGAGCGATGTGGCAAGGCAGATAATTTGACTTATCTATCCCAAACACTGGGCAGCACTAAGCCAATTTTGTCCTGCCTCGTGCTGGAGGTCCGCATAAAGTCAGAGAACTCCTAATCAGGCTTAAGTCACTGACTAACATGATGTTGTTTGTCCTGCAATGCAGCAACATAGCTCAAATGATGAAAACAAAACGCCAAGAAAACTAATGAAAACAGGCAGTAGTCTACATTGCATCTGGAAGGTTTTTACAGTGCTTCACTTTTTCCAAATTTTCTCTAATGTTACACCCTTATTCTGAAATGGAATAAATTCATTATTTACCTCAAAATTCTACAAAAAATAACCCATAATAAGAATGTGAAAGAAGTGTGTGTGAAATCTTGTATTAAAAATAAAAACAAAAAAGCACATGTACATAAGTATTGACAGCCTTTGCCATGACACTCAAAATGGAGCTCAGGTGCATCCTGTTTCCACTGATCACCCTTGAGATATATCCACAACCTGATTGGAGTCTACCTGTAGTAAATTCAGTTGATTGGAAAGGCACACACCTGTCTATATAAGTAGGGCCCTATGAAATCTGTTTTATTTTTTGGGCAATTCTGTTTTATATTTTTCCAAATTCTGTGATTTATGTTTAATTTTTTTGTAATTCCACTTTTTAATCCCAAACCTCCATATAAACCCCCTTGGGCAGTGGTTCCCAAACGTTTTTGGTTACTGTACCACCAGGGGTCCTAGTATCCATGGTTGGGAAACACTACCCAGGCAAAAGTGGTTTGGTCAACTATTGCTCAATCAAAGAAATCAAAGAAAAGTGGAACAACGACAAACATTTATATAAACGTTAATTTTACAAAGTTGTGTAGTATCAAGCGCAATTGTGTGGACAAAGCTCTGAGTGAGAGAGGTTCATGATTAGCAAGACCATCAGAAAATTACTTCAAGCGAAGGAACATACAGTAGTAGCCTACACCTAGATATATGCATTTGGATAAGTGATTGAGCAGAGATAAAAAGAAAATTTAAAATGGAGGAAATACCATTCTTTTATAGCTATCAGCTATCAAGCACATTACAAGATTTTAACAATATGATGGAGCGTATGCTGCCCATATTTAGTAGAGAAACACACACTGCATATAAAGCCAGTGCTTGAAGTGGGAATAAAAAAGGTGCCGGTTCTCTCTTGCATTGGCAAATCATTATGTAAATTGAGATTTCTACAGTGAAAAACAAAACTTGGAGGTATTGCTGGTACAACAAGAATTTATTGTTATGTATAACAACATAATAGGGCTGTAACGATACATGTTATAAAACCGAAATCGCGACACTCAGATCCACGAACCTGTGTCGCGGTCTGAGAAGGCAGAATCGCGACACACCCCTTCCAACGCTCAGTTACCCTTCCTGTCCAGATCTAATGCAACCACATCTTTAAATTACTATTAGTATTATTTGAAGTGAACATTATAAATTACGCAGACCTACACCACAAAACTAGTTGAGGAACAATTATTTAATTTTACCTGTAAGCATCCTCTAATTACGTGTCATCTGACTACCTTTCCAATCATGTGACACCTGCCTGCAAAAGTTGAGCTAGTTGAATAACGTGTCCGCAGATCATTACAAAGACTTAGATAATCTTTCTTGTGATCAGTATTAAGTCGCACATCTCTCCGTACATTAAAGCGACGAAAATAACGACTCACTCATTGAGCAGATAATCTAAATCTCCACATTTTCATTCTGTTTCACTAGCGCAGCGCATAGAGTGTTGAGCCTATTACTTTTGAACATTTTTTTCTATCGACTGAACAGCCAGGCTTTGTGGAGTTTCTTCTAATTAGTTTGAACTGCTGGTCGCGAGTGTGAAACAGAAGCCATTTAATTTACTTTGAAAATGTTAGAGAACTTGATTGAAGGATTTTCGACATGCCCGAATCATCTCCACTATGGAGTTAAGTTCCGTTTGTCTTTCAACAGTATTTTGTTACAAAAACAACAAGTGTTATAGCTTTGACTGTTCATTTATTTTACTTAGGTATATTGATAATAATTAGCATAGTTAATATTGTACTTTGGTCAGGTAATACAGGTTTTTAAAATGTTATTAAAACTATCATTGTTTTCTCTCACCCCCCCCCCAAAAAAAGAATTAAGGTTTGTATCGAACCGTGGGTCAAAAATCGTGATACGAACCGAATCGTGAGTTTGGTGTATCGTTACAGCCCTACAACATAAATGTATTTATTTAAATATTTCCCTTGACCAACATTCAGGCCATCCATATGTTTCGTTACTTACACTCACCTAAAGGATTATTAGGAACACCCGTTCAATTTCTCCTTAATGCAATTATCTACTCAACCAATCACATGGCAGTTGCTTCAACGCATTTAGGGGTGTGGTCCTGGTCAAGACAATCCCCTGAACTCCAAACTGAATGTCAGAATGGGAAAGAAAGGAGATTTAAGCAATTTTGAGCGTGGCATGTTTGTTGGTGCCAGACGGGCCGTTCTGAGTATTTCACAATCTGCTCAGTTAATGGGATTTTCACCCACAACCATTTCTAGGGTTTACAAAGAATGGTGTGAAAAAGGAAAAACATCCACTATGCGCCTGTCCTGTGGGCGAAAATGCCTTGTTGATTCTAGAGGTCAGAGGAGAATGGGCCGAATGCTTCAAGCTGACAGAAGGGCAACTTTGACTGAAATAACCACTCGTTACAACCAAGGTATGCAGCAAAGCATTTGTGAAGCCACAACACGCACAACCTTGAGGCTGATGGGCTACAACAACAGAAGACCCCACCGGATACCACTCATCTCCACTACAAATAGGAAAAAGAGGCTACAATTTGCACAAGCTCACCAAAATTGGACAGTTGAAGACTGGAAAAATGTTGCCTGGTCAAATGAGTCTCGATTTCTGTTGAGACATTCAGATGGTAGAGGCAGAATTTGGCGTAAACAGAATGAGAACATGGATCCATCATGCCCTGTTACCACTGTGCCGGCTGGTGGTGGTGGTGTAATGGTTTGGGGGATGCTTTCTTTGCACACTTTAGGCCCCTTAGTGCCAATTGGGCATCGTTTAAATGCCACGGCCTACCTGAGCATTGTTTCTGACCATGTCCATCCCTTTATGGCCACCATGTACCCATCCTCTGACGGCTACTTCCAGCAGGATAATGCACCATGTCACAAAGCTCGAATCATTTCAAATTGGTTTCTTGAACATGACAATGAGTTCACT
>JACXGM010013305.1:10368-23251 GCA_016801145.1 Umbra pygmaea | reverse complement strand
AGGGAGCTCACCATTCATATGAGAGGTCTCCTATTCAAAGAATAATTAACAGCTACGTCCTGTCCTGTAATAAGGTCCTGTATATACAAGGGCAACATTTTGGCACTACCCTCCTAAGTTTTTGCACTTCAGTTAATGCATAGAAGAGAATGTTCACAGAATTAAATGTGACATGGCAGGCTTTTTTTCCTCATTTTTTTGTACTGCCTTTGAATAATATGGGGGACATGAATCGCAATATATCGCAGAATCGAATCGCAATACTTGCTGTATCGCAATATGTTAAGAATCGCAATAATATTGAATCGTGGCCCAAATATCGCAATACTATCGAATCGTCACATTTTTGCCAATTCCCACCCCTAGTACATGGTGGCCATAAGGGGATGTACATGGTCAGAATCAATGTTCAGGTAGGCCGTGGCATTTAAACAATGCCCAATTGGCACTAAGGGGCCTAAAGTGTGCCAAAAAAACATCCCCCAAACCATTACACCACCACCACCAGCCTGCACAGTGGTAAAAAGGCATGATGGTTCCATGTTCTCATTCTGTTTACGCCAAATTCTGACTCTACAATCTGTATGTCTCAACAGAAATCGAGACTCATCAGACCAGGGAACATTTTTCCAGTCTTCAAATGTCCAATTTTGGTGTGCTCTTGCAAATTGTAGCCTCTTTTTCCTATTTGTAGTGAAGATGAGTGGTACCCGGTGGGGTCTTCTGCTGTTGTAGCCCATCCGCCTCAAGGTTGTGCGTGTTGGGGCTTCACAAATGCTTTGCTGCATACCTCGGTTGTAACAAGTGGTTATTTCAGTCAAAGTTGCCCTTCTATCAGCTTGAAGCAGTCAGCCCATTCTCCTCTGACCTATACATCAACAAGGCATTTTCGCCCACAGGACTGCCGCATACTGGATGTTTTTCCCTTTTCACACCATTCTTTGTAAACCCTAGAAATGGTTGTGCGTGAAAATCCCAGTAACTGCGCAGATTGTGAAATACTCAGACCGGCCCGTCTGGCACCAACAACCATCCCACTCTCAAAATTGCTTAAATCACCTTTCTTTCCCATTCTGACATTCAGTTTGGAGTTCAGGAGATAGTCTTGACCAGGACCACACCCCTAAATGCATTGAAGCTGCCATGTGATTGGTTGAGTAGATAATTGCATTAATAAGAAATTGAACGAGTGTTCCTAATAATTCCTTAGGTGAGTGTATGTAGCTTCCTGGCACGCCTATAGAGAGAGCCAAATCAATAACGAACAAGCTTAAAGCAATGATACCTGAACTTGATCCTGTGTAAATATTTTTTTACTGCAATTGTGTGGTGATTGTTCATTACTATTTTGTTAATATATTTTATTTTATGTTTTTATGTTTGCTTTGGCAATGTATGTATAACACATTCCAAGCCAATAAAGCTATTTGAATTTGAATGAGAGAAACAGAGAGTGAGAGACAGACAGACAGAGAGAGAAAGACAGAGAGAGAGGGGAAAAAACCAATGCATTCCTTTGCATTTCAGTATGTGCTGTTGAACAAGGTCTGGGAGTTATGGCATGGGAAAGACTCAGCAGAGTCCCCAAGGAGGATGCCTTCTGCCCCGGGGCACAAACCAGTCAGCAGACAGAGAGCAGACTGAGAACAGTCAGTACTGAGAGATGTGTGGGTGTAATGCACTCAAACTAATGCACGTCACACACACTCAATCACACATAATTTCTGTAAACACAATTATTCCTTATAAAGTTTCTTCAAGGTCAGTCATTGGCCCTTATGAATCAAACACACTTCCCTTCAAAGACTTGAGCTACTGAGCACATTTACAACATAATAACAACCAAAAATAACATTGCCTTTTCAGAATGCTTTCCCCACTCCCAGGTATTTGAAATGTACGCACTGCGAAGTGCAAGACCTCTGCATGAACTGTATTTTCTCAACAGGCACTGAATTCTGCAACCATCGCAACAGTTGTCAACTGAGGCTATTCTTTTAAACTGGCCCCAGCAGCTACCTTATTCAAACGAAAATGTGTTCCTTACTGATACAAGACCTCTGACTCAGAGCCAAAACAACTGGAGGGCAACAGGTTGAGTCAACATTTATTTGACATAACTTCAACCAAATAATTTAACTTAACAATTAACTGTTTGGATTTGCCTAAAATGATCAATGTAAGATAACTGGATTTTAACCAATGTATAACCTTAATCCTTGTAAATCCAATAAAATGGCTATATGTTGTTTATATCATGTTGGATTTATACTCTACAAATGAATTTCTACTGGATATTGAAATGCTCTGTGGTCCTTGTGAAGTACTTTAAGGAATAACATAAGTTAAAACCCTTTCAACATGCCTTTGTGTACATGGTTGTGTGTCTATTTTAAGTGGAATGTCATATTTTTTTCTAACCTCTGATAATTGGATGTCACAAGGGATTGCAGAGCACTGCTCTAACCTGAAGTTCCCACTGTGTCTGTTTAATGTGCATAAAGTGACAAAGACCATTGTACACACAACCAAACAAACACTCACAGTCATATCAAAACATATACATACACACACTGTTAAAAAACTGTGCCTAAATTCAGTGACAACCTGAATGTCGTGAAAACAGCACTATTTTGCCATTTCAATAGGAATGCTATTCATTCTTCTAGTGTTGGTCAATGTGCATGCACCGGTCTGGTTTTGACATAAATGATGCATGTAGCTTTTGGTGTAGGGAATTAAATAGGGCTGCAACAACGAATTGATGAAATTGATAATCATTATCGACTCGTTGGGTCTATGTTGTTGCTCGCTCTGTGGTGGAGCTATGTCACTTTAAGAAAAAACATTTTAAACTGTCTGACCCAAATCTTCTACGGCATATTATGGCAGAACTTCACTTTCAACAAAAAGGTTTTATGTGCAAATTTGTACAACGTAAATGGCATGGAACCGGAGCACCACCGAAATGAGGGAGCACTTGAAAAGAAAAAAGGTTGGCGCGATAAGCGAAGGGGACTCAACAGCAGGATAAGTTACGGTACTACATAATATTAGCATGTGTTGCGTTTTGAAATATAGAATTCTTCCTCCAACAGCATGTAGTTCTTAATTATCAAATAGCGAGTGTTTGTTGCGATCCAGCTTAAAATGGTCTATTAAATCATATCCACTTCAAGTGTATTTAACTAGCTGGCTAATTCATGTTTGTGGTAGAGCAGACGCAGTAGAGCTAACGTTAATCTAGCAAGCTCATTAACACTGACCGGAGGTGCTCAAGTAAACAAACAGAAAGGGTTATAGTGCAAAACTAATTTAAAATACAAACAAGATTTTACTATTAAAGTATTACAACAGATGCTAACCTTGTACCTCTTCGGAGGTGCTAATTTGTTAAAAATTTAATTATGCAATTTACTTTTGTCATTTTTTCACTACTGTTGCGCACAGTAGAAACTCCAGAGTCCTTTTCAAAATAAAATTCATTCTAAATCAAAAACAGGAAATAAGTCAAAATAAGCTTAAACAGCTAAAATACATAAAGCAACAAAATTACTATTTAACAGGCCTATCACGTTTTTAGGACTAAGGCTATTTTCAACTATGTTCTATAAAAGCTGTTTCTAGAATTGTTTTTATACATAATTTTTTTACATCTCAGGTCCGTCTAAGCAAGGTAAAATATAACATATTTTGCACCTTACTAAAGGAATAAGCATATCTTTTGCACATGTTTTATAGCATACATTTTGGTCCGTTATGTGTTAAAATTGTCAATTCGGAATAACACTTATTTTTTTACATAAAAATATGGAAATTTGTTAGATGAATCGATGAATCAGATTAACAGACTAAGAAATAATTTACAGATTAATCAATTATCCAAATAATCGTTAGTTGCAGCCCTAGAATTAAAGATCAAGAAATAGGCTAGCGCCTTTACAGTATTGTAAGCTTTTCACTGAAAGAGAAAGAAGTTCTGTTGTTAAGACTTGAAATTCTACAAAATAGCATATTTAAACAGGCTTTTACACCACATTCCAAATAATTATGCAAATTATATTTTACACAGATTTTCCTAAATTATTGTCGAATATGACCCGAATTTCATTGAACCACCCAGTGAAAAGTTGAAAACTGTATTTTTTTTTCTCTTCAAAATTATTATGCACAACAGAATTTCAAAACATTTTATAGGTTGTAAAGAACTGAAAATTGTCATTTGTTGTTTATATTTACTCAAATCAAAAGCTATTTCAGTAAAACACATCTTAACAGGGCATGTTACATGTTAACATAGGACCCCTTCCTTGATATCCCCTTCACAATTCAAGTATCCATTGATCTGAGTGTATGGAGAGTTTCTGCTTGAATTTCTTTCCAGGATGTCAGAATAGCTTCCCAGAGCTAATGTGTTGATGTGAACTGCCTCCCACCCTCATAGATCTTTTGCTTAAGGATGCTCCAGAGGTTCTCAATATGGTTGAGATCAGGGGAGGATGGGGGCCACACCATGAGTTTCTCTCCTTTTATGCCCATAGCATCCAATAACACTTGTTTGTAGCATGAGATGGTGCATTGTCATGCATAAAGATGATTTTGCTATCAAAGGCATGGTTCGTCTTTATGTACCATGCAAGAAAGTGGTCAGTCAGAAACTCAATTTACTTTGCCAAGGTTATTTTCACACCTTCAGAGACCCTAAAAGGGCCTACCAGCTCTCTCCCCATAATTCTGGCCCAAAACATGACTCCTTGCTGATGTTGCAGTCTAAATGGGACATAGAGGCCTACCCCCAACCATCCACTACTACTCCATCCATCTGGACCATCCAGCACAGCACTCATCAGTAAACAAGACTGTTTGAAAATTAGTCTTTATGTATTTCTGGGCCCACTGGAACCGTTTCTACTTGTGAGCATTGTTTAGGGTTGGCTGAATAGTAGGTTTGTGCAAAACTGCAAGCCGCTGGGGCTTGCGGCACTCTATAGGCACCAGCAGCTTCAAATACCTGTTTGCTGCTTTGTAATGGCATTTTTGCAGTTGCTCTCTTAATCCAATGAATTTGTCTGGAAGTAACATTCCTCGTTATGCCTTTATCTGCACAAACCCATCTATGCTCTGAATCAGCCACAAATCTCTTCACAGTACGATGATCACGCTTAAGTTTTATACCTTGTCCAAAGCATTGCACTATTTGAGGCTTTTCCTCAGCAGAGAGATTATTTTTCCCATACTGCTTGAAACCTGTGGCCTTCTTAATAACGTGGAACATCCTTTTTAATTAGTTTCCTTTAATTGGGCTCACCTGGCAAACTAATAATCACAGACGTCTGAGAGTGATTTCAGTGATACAAAGAGCCCGGAGACAAAAAATCATTCATGAGTTTGATTGAAAAACAATATATTTAAGGTTTATGACACTTAGTTCCAATTGACATAATAATTTGGAACGTGGTGTAGATTAAGAACAAAATTTTTCAGTGCATCCAGAAAGTATTCATAGCGCTTCACTTTTTCCACATTTTGTTATGTTACACCCTTATTCCGAAATGGATTAAATTCTTTATTTCCCTCAAAATTCGACAAACAATACCCCATAATGACAATGTGAAAGAAGTGTGTTTGAAATCATAGCAAGTATGCTAAAAAAATGAAACAAGCCCAGCGGACAGTACAACCTTGGTGGTTGGAGGATTAGAGATTAGAACTGGGGACCTTTCGGACACCAGTCAGATGCCCTAACAACAAAGCCAAATTGTTGGCCCTATTATCCCATTGAGCTGAATTGCTCGATGGTTCCATCCTTTACATAATGTACCAGCCAAAGGTTTGGACACATCCATTCAACATTTTGAATACTGTGCATCTAACTGTAGGTGAGTTTTAATTCATAAAGAATATTCTGAAACATAATTACAGCTTCTTCTAAGAAAAGTGGAAAATTATTTAAAATAATGGAGAAAAGATAAGGTAGAAGGCAGATGCCCTGAGGGGATCCCACACCAGAGAACTTTGAGATAAATCTCTAGACATTTTTGTTAAACATAAAGACTGCAATAAATTATAGCAATTCAGCTTTGAACTCTTTATACTTAATACAGTATACATGTAAGTTGAGTACCCTTTCCTATAAGCCTGCTTATAGTCAAAAGCTATCTCTAAAGAAATATTTCTAATTTTTAAAACCAAATTCTTCCCAAAGCATGATCCACTCTGGGAAAGAGAGGCCAAGATTGGATTTATTTCTATTATTATTATTTTTTTGCTTCATTGCTAGAATATTAGCTAGCACACAGAGGATAGGTTTAACAGTGTTGTGTAAAAAGCTATGTGGCTGACCTTGTGAGAATTATATATTTGTGTTATTCTTCTGCCCACAACTTTATATTTAAATTCATTACTGATTTTAGGCCCAGTCCGTGATGTCAGCATTGATTTGTCTGCTCATTTAAATTAATTTCTGTCTTCTCTCCTCTCCCCATTGCTTCTAAATTGGGATGAGCTTAATTGTGTGACTTAATGTTTCCTTGGGGCATTATCATAGTCAGATTGTATTCCTGTAAGAGGAAGGATGCAGCTCAGAGTGGGACAAGAAAATACAGTGTGTGGTCCCTCCCACACCATTTGTTTACACCTCTCTGGGGAAAATTAGACAGGGAAGAAATCAGACGGACGCATGATTGCAGGGTTGATTATTCCCCATTACCCTCACTGAATATGGTGTGAGATGAGCGATGCTGGCATTTCACCACCAAAGCTTCATGTTTTAAGAGCGGAATAGAGAACAGCTATCCCAGTTAAACAAGAATGAACATGAATGCTCACCAAGCAAAGTAGCTTGAGTTTAGATGGAGCTGAAGTACAGCTGTAACTGAAATACCTGCATATGTAACCACTTGATTGTGGTCTGAGATGCAGAAAAAAGATGGGGGAATTTATTTATCTTTCCTATTGCAATATTGGGACCCGCACTAATAAGGATAATGGGAAAATAAAGCACATAGTTGAGATCTTTTTCAGTAAGAATAGAGCTATTTCTCTAAAGACCTGGGCAGGTTATTTCCATAATTACTTAACCACCAAGCAATAGGTCCTTGGCTGAGATGTAGCCACACTGGAAATGCTAGACCATGCCCTCCACACATCCATGTTGCTGGAGAGCTCAAGGCTGTGACTTTGTTTTAAACCCAGCACTAAAACACATATATAAACTGTACAAGGACACTGTGAATTACAAATGTATTATGCTTTACTTATGATAATTGTTTAAGTTATTTTAACAGGCAATTTGACTGAAAATAGCTTCTCATTTGCAGCAACTGCCTGAAGAGAAGGCAGAGGGGAGGAAAGGGGTGAAGAGCCAATTGAAAGCTGGGGATGATTAGGTTGCCATGATGGTATTAAGGCCAGATTTGAAATTAGTCCAGGACACCAGGGTCAACACCCCTACTCTTACGAATAGTGACATGGGATCTTTACTGAACACAGAGAGTCAGGACCCATTTAACATTTATTCCGAAAGACAGCACCCTACACAGGGCAAATATCCCCAGCACAGCCCTGGGGCATTGGGAATGATCTTTAGACCAGAGTGCCTTCTACTGGCCAGGGCTTGACATTAACTTTATTGGCCACTTGTCCGAAGCAGACATTATTTTTTTATTAACACGCACGTCTGTATTTCTGGTAAACAAGAAATAGGCCTAAATTTCTCCTGTGTCATGTTGCAACCAGGGAATGTAAGGTGTATTCTTGTATTCAGGGAGGGTTTTTTGCAATGGAACCAAGGTTATCTAGAAAAAATAGTCAACTCAATTGCTCTTAAAATCACCAATTCAATTCAATGTGAAGTTAGACATAACATGGTATACTGCTGCATATTTTGTTACTTCTATGACCGAGACATAAGATTACCATGGTAACAGAGTTTGCAGAATATCTGTCACTTGCTATCTTTAATCCAATTTATTTTTCAACAAGCAGTTGCAGTTCAAACTTGTAACCAAACTGGGAAATTAAGCCACTGTGGCTGGTGCAGAAGCGTCATGCACCTATTTTTTTTAAGGGGGCACAGTGTGCACAACACATGGAAACAGGTGCCCACAAATACTGATATTAAAAGGAAAATCCACTTGGCAAAAAAATCTGAGGGGGCACATGCCCTCATTTTCAATGGGCATGATGCCTCTGGGCTGGTTGATACCCTAATTTTACCAGCCAATCTTCCCAACTTAAATATAAAAGACAATTCAATAGCATCTTCTATATTGCTTCAATACATTAAATTCATTATTAATTTGTCCTAATTAATATAGGCAAATTACAATAGGGACATGTTGTGAAGACAAATCTGTGAGATTAATGATTTTCACATGATTGACAAATTGTGCAAATCACTGTATTGGATGTCTAACGACTCCTTTTAGTTGGCTACTTATAGACGTCCATCAGTAGGTAGTTTCACACTTGAGACGTGTAAAACGTTACTGTTGTAACCTATTCCACAATATTTGTTTAATCAGCATTTCACTCTCCATTTGTAAATTTGTTTTATAATAATATGGGATTACTAATAAAATAATCCAATAGGTTGAATTAGCTCCCATAGAAATTGCAAGCAGATGCTTCTTCGACAATGAAACCAAACATGATACAACATAAAATATGATTAAAAAATGTTTAAGATACTTGTTTTGAATTGAGAACTTGGACAGCCTCCCGTTACATTTGTGTGGGCGTGCGTGTTTAAGATTCTCTGGTGAAACGAGAACGCCGCCTAGCAGAATCCCATCATGAAGTCAGACTCAACGAACACTGACACCATTCTGCGCATTGTGCGTGAAATGGTTACTTGCAGCATAACAACAAATATCAAAAACGTATTATTCAGATTGACAATTCACCCGACACAGTTGTAGGGGGATTAGGCAAAATCACGCGGACTGCTTTTGAATTCTCTTTCTGACAAGCGCTCATTTTATTTAGGCCACCATTGTTACGCGCAGTTAAATAAAAGAGGTGATTTTTTTCATCCAACAATTAAACGTCAGTAACACTTTGAATATCACTATGGTATATTATGTATATGCAATAAATGACAACTTTTATATGTACATAGTTTTAGAATAATTTTTTGTTGATGTATTAACAGCGAATGAGCACTTGCAGTGTGACAACAGAGCTGTGTGTCATGTGACCACCACCGTGCAGTCAGATCTAAGCAAAACCATGTTTTAGATTTAGAACATAAGATAAAATTGCATGCATACATAAATATATACCGATTTCTTGCAAAAAAGGACACGTCATCAATATTCTTCGGACAAGTAAATCTACGAGCTCCTTGTCCAACTACTTTTTTCACTTGTCCCCGGCAAGCGGACAAGCCTTAATGTCGAGCCCTGCTGGCCCTCCAACACCACTTCCAACATCATTTTATAATATGTTATCAAACACGGTATTGCACTTTCAGGTAGCTAGTGACAGATATTATCTGGAAAAAAGTGAGTCCATTAACATGGTAACCTTAAAGCGGTAGATAAAACTTTTGTCACATCTAGCAGTATATCTCAGTCACAAAATAAATAGAAAAATTAAAGGTACAATATGTAATATCAATCAAAACAATAACAAAATACATACATTAAAAGCAAACATCACTATACATATATTATATATATTTCTTAGTTGTGTACTTACATTATCCTAAATGTTTCCACTAACTTTCAAATCCAGAGAAATTTGTAATATAATTCGAAGACACGGGACGTTTCATTTTGTCGCCCGTAAATGGCGTCATATAACCTTTGACTGCTCTAGTTGTTCTAAGTTCCAGGGAGCCGCCAAACATAACGTGAATAAAGTTATAATTTTTTTAACAATATATTACTTTGTCAGTGAAAATTTTTTCTGCCGGAGACGCTAGATTGGAAGGTTGTCATTGACGACGATAACAAAACCCATGATCCCACGCAACCTCCCGACGTCATCCAAGTACATCTTTTGCTATTGTTTTGATTGAGAGCCCCCTGGTGGCCAAAAATTACATATTGCACGTTTAAGCAGTATACCATGTTATTTCTAACTGGGAATAAATCATATATTTGAGAAAATGTAAAACACATTGGCTAAATGTGTTGAGTGACTAGTAGATTTTAATCTACCTGACAGTGTGTGACCAAAATGTTAATTTGAGGCCCTGTTTTAAATGTGATTTCACTTCACATTGAATAATTTGGTGCTTTAAGAGCAATTTTGTTGGCTATTTTTTCTAGATGGCCTTATTTCTCTGGCCAATGACCTTGGTGTCATTGCAAAAATCACAAAAATCCCTCCCTGAATACAAGGGGAAGTTATAATTGTACTTATTTACCTTACATTCCACAGGGGAGAGATGTGTTGCATGTTAATAAAAAATAACAATGTCTGCCTTGGACAAGTCGTTTTTACTATAAGAAGTAACAAATAGACTGGCCAATAAAGTTCATGTCAACCCCTGAAAGAGCAGGCTGCTACCCCTCCCTCTACCACATGAAACACCAGTGTTAACAACAACTTGATTAACACTGCTTAAAGTGGAAAAAATTTGGTTCAGAGATATCAGCCCTGTAATTTTCTGCCTCTATATATGGGTCAACTTCTACCTGTGTCTGGCAAAGATGTACAGATTAGAGACCGACCGATAAAGGATTTTTAAGGCCGATATCAATACATAAATTTGGTGATTTAAAAACCCGATATTCCGATATATTAGTCAATATATATTTAGAACCTAAATCCAGAAATGAGTAACAAAACATAAGCAGATTTGCCTAACAGTTATTTGTAGTTATTTATGAGTCCTCACTATAATAATATGATAATGCAGTTTAAAAATAATCTTCTTTCTTTCATTGTCACAACAGAACAGAGGAACATCAAAATATATTAAAGTTCTGATAAATAAAATGTATAAAAATACAAACTTAAGATATGATACTTAGTCCTTTGAACAGAAACAAAACCACAACAAAAAATCTACGTTACCAGACTTAATAGCTTCATAAATATAACTTTGAACAAGACTAGAAAAAAATTCCGTAAGAAGTTCTATAGTTTCTGATAAATAACAACAACAGCAAAATATAAACTATTTACAGTATGAGGTAGTGTACTGAATCAGTCAGTCCTCAATAGCTCCAGTCCAGCAGAGGCAGTTTTTTGTTTTATTTTTTAACTATTCATTTATCGGCCAATATAATTGCTGATACCGATTGTTTGGAAAATGCCTAATATCGGCCGATAATATCAGACCGCCGATATATTGGTCGGACTCTAGTACAGATTAATCATTTTGTCAATTATTTCATCAGTTACTCAGTTTATTCTAAGGGCATACTGATGATATTTCTGTAAATATGGAAACATTGTAATCTTTATCTCTAACACTATTTGGAACTCATAGAAATGTTTAGTACCAGTAGTTGTGGAACTGCCACCAGCAAAAATCCATTTAGATAATATAACTGAATTGTCTACTGTTTCGTAATTGTACAATATGCAACCCTTTGTCATTAAATCAAACAAATAAAAATGAGACACACTAGTATGATTTCAATATGTTTGTTAACATATGAAATTACATGACCTACTGTATGTAGTTCTGAACATGCAACATTTGTAGGCTTGCTAAAGATCACCTGGGTTCATGGCCACCTGCAAAGCTAACTGCTTTCAAATTTTCTTTCAATGTCCCTTTACCCCTTTACAAAATATACACACATACTATTGTGAACAAAATAAATATCTCATAGTATCATTTTTACACTGTAAAATTGTAATACAAATACTTAGTTTTCTCATACCAGTCAATTGCAATGTGAGTGAACAAGGGGAGTACAGGTTTTTTCCACTTCAAGCACTGATAAAGACCTTCAGACATCCTGTATACAGCAGTGCATCCTTTGGACCTGGCAGGCTTCCATAAATATCTGCTCATTTCACAAGAAGTGTATGAAATTTATACAGACATGTATTATCGAAATATTTCACACGCATCTCAAGATGAGCAGTTTGCTTGTGGCCATGGTTTCACACAATCATTTCCAGACTGTTAAATAAGTCTTTGCATGTTTTGGCTACGGGGGATTTTGAAGGCTATACTATAGCTTCCTTTGTCACATAATATGTGGTGGCGAACTTTCAGAACTCCTACATTTACTGTCATTCTACAGTAAAAATGGTGGATATCTTTTATCTGGACCTGAGCTCACATCTGTGATTTAACATACACACTATGGTGGTCAAATGAAATAAGCACTGTGGTGAAACATTCACCTGCCAATCCATAAGCACAGACATTGGGGAGGAATGACAGCGAATTCTGTTTTATATCTGGGGCAGAACAATCCAAACAAAGCAGGGATGTTTTGGTATTCTCTCTGGACAAAGGAAGAGAGGAATTGATGTACACGGGCAGAGACATGAGGCATCTGTCTGGATGAGGCAGTAGAGATAGGAGGGCTCATATTCAACCAGGCTAATACTGTAACATCAGCTTGCCAAGCTTGACTTCAGCATTCTAGATCTTGGGCCAGAGTTCTTGGATGTAAACGTGTATGCGTGTAATTTTCTATGAGGGTCTGGTGTGTGTATTTGTATGAGAGAGTGTCTGGGTGGATCTTTTTTTACAGTTTCTGTGAGCAGTTGCCAAGCTGGTGTTGTTCTCAAAGATGTGTATGCATATGTTAAGGCTTTTCTAAATGTGTTTGTAGGCTTATAGTTTAGCAGTGGATTAGAGTTTGATTAAACCGTGTGTGTGTGTGTGTGTGTGTGTGTGTGTGTGTGTGTGTGTGTGTGTGTGTGTGTGTGTGTGTGTGTGTGTGTGTGTGTGTGTGCAAGA